>CAUYLG010022125.1:17500-31810 GCA_963573385.1 Cacajao melanocephalus
CTATCAGGGTTAAATAGGAGACAGTTTAGCCAAAAGTACTGAAATTTACAATATATGTAGCCATTGACCCAACAGGTCTACCTCTAGTTATTTATTTAGCAAATATATATACTCACATTAGTGTTTAAATATACACACACACACACACACACATACACATATGTATACATGCAGATCTTTAATATATGTGTGTAAAAGATGTTAATTATAGCAATATTATAATAATAACAAAATGGAAACAACCTAAATGTTTATGAACTAATGTTTATATATTAATATAACGGAATACTAGATAACCAAGTAAGATGAATTAGGTAATTGCCCATAATATTCGTTACACAGAATGTACACACACACACACACATACGCACACATACACACATTTGGAGATATATATACATATCTCCAAAAGTATCCAGTTCTGTATATATATATATATATATATATATATATACACACACACACACATATATGTGTGTGTGTGTGTGTGTGTATGTATAGGATATCTGTGTGTGTCTGCATAAATATACAGAATGTGTGACATGATTCTAGCTGCATTCTGTATAACCATAAACCTGCATATATGAAAATTCATACTTTAAAAGCAAATTAAATTAGAATAGATGATAATCAGTGATTAATTTTATAATATTAGATAATAATTGATCTAATAATTGGACTGAACAGATAATGATTAATTAGATTAATTAGATAATGATTAGATTCATTTATATTTGATTAGAGGCTTTAGGGTCTGTTTTGTTGTTATTGTTTTGTTTTGTTTTGTTTTTACTACAGAAGACTCTACCTCAATGTGCAAAAACCCTGTTGTTTTGTCCAACCATCATTTTTAAGGAATTCATTTATAACATATATCTCCAGTCTCTGCTAAGATGTAAGCTTCAGAAGGACAGGAGTACTAGCCTGTTTCGTTCAATGTTGTACCTCAATCATCTAGAAAATAACTTGCCACATGCATTATAAATCCTCAAAAATATATAGATGAATGAATGAACTTTATGGTTTTTTTAATGAGCATTGACATTTGTCCTGTACTTGTATAGACATATAGGCCTCATATTTTTCTCTTGTGCCCAAAGGAAAAAAAATTCTATTTGATATTTAAGATTTAACCAGCAGAAATAATCTCTGTTCTAGAATTCCCATTCATGCATATCGACTATTTCTCTTAGTGTGTGTGTAATTATTAGTGCTTCTTGAGGTATCACAGAGACCTAGAAACAACTACTTTATATATGCTTCACTTAGGTTCTCAACCCTGAACTAACTTTCTCTCTCTCTACCCTGCTCTACATTCAATTACAACAGCAACATAGAAATTACAAAATGTTTAATGTTATTCAAATGTGAACCAGCAATTCCACTCTGTTATATACTGAAGAGAAATGAAAATATATGTCCAACATAATCATCAGACTTTCCAAAGTCTAAATGAAAGAAAGCATGTTAAAGACAGCTAGAGAGAAAGGTCAGGTCACCTTCAAAGGAACCCTATGACTCAGCTGAAACTCTACAAGCTAGAAGAGATTGTGGGCCTATATTTAACATTATATAAAGAAAAAGAATCTTTAACCAAGAATTTCACATCCAGCCAAACTAAGCCACCATAGTAACCACCTAACAACAAAATACAGGATCAAATCCACACATATCAAAACTAACCTTGAATGTAAATGTCTAAATGACTTCACTTAAAAGGCACAGAGTGGTAAGCTGGGTAAAATAGCAAGATTAAATGGTATGCTGTCTTCAAGAGACCCATCTCACATATAATGATACACATAGGCTCAAAATAAAGGGATAGAGAAAAATCTACCAAACAAATGAAAAACAGGAAAAAAAACAGGAGTTGCAATCATAAATTTAAATAAAACAGACTTTAAACCAATAAAGTTCAAAAAAGACAAAGAAGGGCATTACAATGGTAAAGCGTTCAGTTCAACAAGAAGACCTAACTATCTTAAATATAAATGTACCCAACACTGGCATACCCAGATTCATAAAGCAGGCTCATAGATACCTACAAAGAGACATAGACTCCCACATAATAATAATGGGAGATTTCAACATTCCACTGACAGTATTAGATCATCAGGGCAGAAAAATAACAAAGATATTCAGGACCTGAACTCAACATTGAATCAAATGGATCTATCATAGACCTCTACAGAACTCTGCAACCAACAACAGAACATTTTCAACACCAAATGAAACATACTCAAAAATTGACCCATAATTAACATAATACAATTCTCAGCAAATGCAAATGAATTGAAATCTTACTAGACACTTGGATCACAGCACAATAAATGATGAACTTTGATGCAAAAACCTCAAAAAATACTTGTAAACCAAATCCAGCAGCACTTCAAAATTCAACACATAAATTGAACTAAAGACAAAAGTCACACAGTTATCTCAATAGATGCAGAAAATGCTGTTGATAAAATTCAACAATGCTTCAGGTTAAAAACTCTCAAAAAACTAGATACTGAAGGAATATACTTCAAAATAACAGGAACCATCTATGACAGATGCATAGCCAACATCACACTGAATGGGCAAAAGCTGAAAGCATTACCCTTGAAAACCAGCACAAGGCAAGGATGACCTCTCTCACCACCCCTATTCAACTTAAGATTGGAAGTCCTAGCTAGAACAATCAGGAAAGAGAACGAAACAAGGTCATCCAAATAGGAAAAGAGAAATTAAAACTATCCCTGTTAACAGTCAACATGATTCTGTATCTAGGATCCCCATAGCCTTGAACCAAAAGCTTGTTCAGCTGAAAAACAACTTCAGCAATGTTTCAGGATACAAAATCAATGTACCAAAATCACTAGCATTCCTAAACACCAACAGCAGTCAAGCTGAGAGCCATATCAGAAAGGCAAGCCCATTCACAATTGCAGCAAAACGAATGAATACCTAGGAATACAATTAACCAGGAAGGTGAAAGATCTCTACAATGAGGATTACAAAAAGTACTCAAAGATATCAGAGAAGTCACACACAAAAAATGGAAAAACATTCATGCTCATGTATAGGAAGAATCAATACCATTAAAATAGCCATACGCCTCAAAGCAATTTACAGACTCAATGCTATTCCTATCAAACTAGCAATGACATTCTTCACAGAACTAGAAAAAAACTATTTTAAAATTCATATGGAACCAAAACAGAGCCCAAATGACCAAGGCAATCCTAAGGAAAAAGGAACAAAGCTGGAGGCATCATATTACCTGACTTCAAACTATGGTAAAGGGGTATAGTAACCTAAAAAACGTAACACCGGTAGCAAAAAAGGCACACAGAACAATGGAACAGAATAGAGAGCCCAGAAATAAGGCTGCACACCTACAACCATCTGATCTTTGACAAAGCTGAAAAAACAAACAATGAGTAAAAAAGAAATCTCTCTACTCAATAAACAGTTCTGGGATAACTGGCTAGTCTTATCAGAAGATTGAAATTGGATCCCTTGGATTGATATATAAAAATCAACCCAAGATGAATTATAGACTTAAATGTAAAACCCAAAACTGCCAGGTATGGTGGCTCATCCCTATCATCCCAGTGCTTTGGTAGGCCTAGGTGGGCAGATCACTTGAGGCCAGGAGTTCCAAGCCAGCCTGGCCAACATGATGGGACCCCATCCCTACTGAAAATCACAAAAATTAGCTAGGTATGGTGGCGTGTGCCTGTATTCTCAGCTACTTGGAAGGCTGAGGCAAGAGGATTGCTTGAACTCGGGAGGTGATGATTGCAGTGAGCTGAGATCACATCACTGCACTCCAGCCTGGGGGACAAAGTGAGACTCCATCAAAAAAAAAAAAAAACCCACCAAATTATAAAAAACCCTGGAAGGCAATGCCATCCTCATCATAGGATCATAGGAATGGGCAAAGATTTCATGACAAAGACACCAAAAGCAATTGTAACAAAAGCAAAAAATTGTCAAGTGGGACCTAATTAAACTTAAGAGCTTCTGCATAGCAAAAGAAACTATCAACAGAGTAAACAGACAAAACAGACAACCTACAAAATGGGAGAAAAATTTTGCAAATTATGCATTTGACAAAGGTCTAATATCAAGCATCTATAAGGAATTTAAACAAATTTACAAGAGAAAAACAAACAACTCCATTAAAAAGGTGGGCAACGGACATGAACAGACGATTTTCAAAAGAAGACATTATGCAGCCAACAAGCATATGAAAAAAAGCTAAATAACACTTATCGTTAGAGAAATGCAAATCAAAACCGCAATTAGAGAACATCTCACACCAGTCAGAATTGCTAATATTAAAAAGTCAAAACATAACACATGGTGGCAAAGTGGCAGAGAATAGGAACCATGTATACACTGTTTATACAGCATAAATTGTTTCATCCATTGAAGCAATATGGTGATCCCTCAAAGAACTACAAGCAGAATTACCATTTGACCTAGCAATCTCCTTATTGGGCATATACCCAGGGGAATACAAATCATTCTATTATAAAGACACATGCATGTGTATGTTCATTGCAGCACTATTTACAATAGCAAAGACATGGAATCAACCTAAATGCCCATCAATGACAGACTGTATAAAGAAAATATGATACAAAAACACCAGGGAATACTATGAAACCATAAGAAAAGAATGAGATAATGTCTTTTGCAGGAACATGGATGGAGCTGAAGGCTATTAACCTGAGCAAACTAATACAGTAATAGAAAACCAAATACCACATGTTTTCACTTTTCAGTGAAAGCTAAATGATGAGAAATCATTAACACAAAGAAGGGGACAACAGACCCTGTGGTCTACTTGAGGATGGAGGGTGGGAGGAGGTAGAGGAGCAGAAAAGATAACCATTGAGTACTGGGTTTAATACCTGGGTGATGAAATAATCTGTACAACAAACCCCAGTTACACAAGTTAACCTACATAATAAACCTTCACATGTATCCCTGAACCTAAAATAAGTGTTTAGGAAAGAAAGAAAACATATGTCCACACAAAAGTTTGTACATGAACGTTTATAGTGACATAATTCATAATAGTTGACAAATGGAAAGAACCAAAATATCTATCAAGCATGAATAGATAAATAAAATGTGGTATAAACAGTGGAATATTTGATAACAGGAAGAATAAAGTTCTGAAACATCCTTCAATGTGGATGAACCTTGATAACATTTATACTACGTGAAAGATGCCAATCACAAAAGACTATATTGTATGATTCCATTTATATGAAATTTCCATAAATAAATCTATAGAGATGGAAAGTAGATTAGTGGTTACCTATGCAGGCAGTAAGAATTGACATAAGAGGAGTGACTAATTGGCATGAGTTTTGCAGGGGTTTGGGGGAAGCTGATGAATTTGTTCCAAAATCAGTGGTAGCAATGGTTTTATGACTTTGTGATTATACCAAACCAACCTGTGTTCATGTGTCGATAAACACCAGATGCTTCCAAATCTTAGCTGTTGTATATAGTGCTACAATAAACATGAGAGTGCAGGTATCTCTTTGATATACTGGTTTCCTTTCTTCTGGGTATATACCCAGTAGTAGGATAGCTGCATTATATGGTAGCTCTATTTTTAGTTTTTTAGAAGTAAAATTTTTAACAATTTTTAATAATCTAAAATCTTTAAAGAATTCACATACTCTTGAATATACCAAGGTACAAAATTCTCCTTAAAAGGATAGAAATAAAAATAAATATTTTTGTAACCAAATTATCTCAATTCAGAATGATTATTTTCAAAGCTTTTCATTTGGTTGTTTTTATTAGCTAGTCAGATGTTGCATATTGCTAATATGTTTTTTCTCTCTTGTCTCTCTGAAAACAGGATGAAGTAATGGCACCTTTGAATTTGCATATCTGTATGGGATACCGCTTTTAAGTATTTCCAAGGGTGCCTCATATCAGGAAATCCAATGCATGGTATGGCAACTACAGTGCTTCACTAAAATTTGAAGACTGCTTAAGCTAGAGGGAGAAGAGACAATAAATTTGTTGAGTAAAAGAGAGTGTAAAAGCCTAGGTATTTCTCATCTCATTGTTTCAAACAATGATTGGGCTTCTCAGTTTTTCCAGTGCCCATATCAACTTAAAAATCAATTTATTTTCCAGATGATTCTTTTTCATACACCAAAGTCTTCTTGACCCATATACTGCCAAATCCCAAATTATTCCAAATACTACTTCTGATAATAATCCTTTGTTCTATAATCTGGCATTTTAAAAATTACAATCATTTTGACACAATCATAGCCAAAATTGTATTACTATTCCATCCTATGATTTTAAAAATTACTTCAGCTAGTCAAAGAAATTAACAAAATAGAGATGGTATATTTTGAATTTTTGTGGAAAAAAGAGAGCATAGGGTTTATTTATACTGTTTTTTTCTCTTGGCAGAAAAATGTGGCAAGTATGGATGTCCGTTGAACAAGGACATAATTTATTCTACAGCCTTATCACAACATAAAGTTATGTGGGAATTTCCTGGCTTCCCATCAATTATAAAATACCAGAGTACTAGTCAGTTGACTACATGGAGCAATTATTGGCCTAATAAATCCAACAAAATTTGCTCTTACATACCAAGAAGACATACCTCCAATAATACATGTGAGTATATATATTTCGCCCAAACATAGATATCTGAGGCCATTTCACTGCCTCATTTTGTAATATTCTAAGGATATGAGAATAAATTAATTTACACTTAATAGTTCTTCTTTAAAAATAAAATATAGTAAATTGAATTTTCAACTAAACATTTCAAATGTCCCACTTCCTGTATAAATGTCATCATAATTTACTAAATATTATACTGAATATTTAAAGGCTAATAATAAAGATTTCTAATGATGTTATTGAAAAGGTAAATTCATTTCTAAGTCATTCATATCAATCAATAAATAAAACATCTGTTTGAGTCTACAGGTAAAAACTAATCCCTGGATATAACTCTGAGACTCAGAGTTACTGTTTCTCATGACATAACAAAATGAAGGCAACTTGGCTGGGCACAGTGGCTCACGCCTGTAATCCCAGCACTTTGGGAGGTCAGGCATGTGGATCACCTGAGGTCAGGGGTTCAAGACCAGCCTGGCCAACATGGCAAAACCCTGTCTCTAATAAAAATACAAAAATTAGCCAGGGATGGTGGCACATGCCTGTAATCCCAAATGCTTGGGAGGCCAAGGCAGGTGAATTGCTTCAACCCAGGAGGCAGTAGTTGCACTGAGCCAAGATTGTGCCTCTGCACTTCAGCCTGGGCAACAAACTGAGCTTCCATCTCCATCTCAAAAAAAAAAAAAAAAAAAAAAAAAAGATGGCAACTCGTAGTGTCACTGTTTTAATATCTTGTTGAATTTCACTATTTATTTTTACATCTTCAATAATTGTGTGACATCTTTCTGGTCAAATTATGGACTGAAATAAAAATTTTAAAACAGAGCTGTCATGTGGTAATGTTTCCCAAAATGATCACAACACCTCATGTCCTGCTTGCTTGCAATGTGATCTTCCCATCTCCCCATTAAGAGAGAAAAACTACTTTCCCTACCTTTGAAACTAGATATTCACTGTGTCTGCTTTGACCAATGAAATGAGGCAAAAATGACATTCTGAGAACTCCAAGCCCAGGTCTAAAACATACCTGGCAGTTTCCATTTCCTGTTGCCTGGAAGACTAGTTTTAGGACACTGTCTCAGAATTTAGCCACCGTGCTATGAGACAACCAAGTCATATGAAGAGAGCAGGTGTTGACATGTCTCAAAATCCCCAGTTGAGCTCTAGGTGACAGGTGTCAGCATATGCCGGTATGAGAGTGAGCCACCTGAACACCCAGCCCAGTCAAGCCTTCAGAGACTTCAGCTCCAGCCCTAGCTAATTGAAACTCAGGAGATATTAATTGAAGTCCATCCAGCTAAACTTACTCAACCCAGAGAATCGTTAAGAGATAATCCTTCAAAACAATCAGTAAGTAAAACATCTATTTGAAGTCTGCAGGTCAAAATGAATCCCAAGATATAACTCTGAAATTCAGAGTTACTGTTTCTGATTTCCTAACTGCTGTTTTAAGTCATTCAATTTTGAAGTGATTTATTACACAGCAATATATAACCAGAACATAACGTAACTTTCACTTTATTCATCATATAGCATACCTTTTTTACTCCACCTGCTAGGTTAAGGGGCAGGTGAAGTCAATAAGGAAATTACAGCATGAGCTAGATATTGGAGAGTAGGATAGTTCATGTTTATTATTGTTCTTAAAGCTGGATCCAAATGAGACACAATTTCCATACCCATAAGATTGGCAATCTGACAATAACAAAACTGAAACAATGTGGATCAATAAAAACTCTTCTATGCTGGCAGTGAGAATATGAACAAGTATAAAAACTTTGGAAATAAATATGTTGATAGCCAGTGGAGTTGAAGATAAACATGATCCACAATCCGGAAATCCCATTCCTAGGCATATACTCTAGAGAAATTCTTACAGATGAACACAAAAACATGTACATTGAGATACCATCTCACACCAGTTACAATGGCGATCATTAAAAAATCTGGAGACAACAGATGCTGGAGAGGATGTGGAGAAATAGGAACACTTTTACACTGTTAGTGGTAGTGTAAATTAGTTCAACCACTGTGGAAGACAGTGTGGCAATTCCTCAAGGACCTAGAAATAGAAATACCATTTGACCCAGCAATTCCATTACTGGGTATATACTCAAAGAATTATAAATTGTTCTATTATAAAGATACATGCACACGTATGTTCACTGCAGCATTGTTTACAATAGCAAAGACCTGGAACCAACTCAAATGTCCATCATCAATAGATTGGATAAAGAAAATGTGGCACATACACCATGGAATACTATTCAGCCATGAAAAACGAGGAGTTCATGTCCTTCATAGGGACGTGGATGAATCTGGAAACCATCATTCTTAGCAAACTGACACAAGAACAGAAAATCAAACACTATATGTTATCACTTATAGGCGGGTGTCGAACAATTTGAACACATGGACACAGGGAGGGGAGCATCACACATTGCAGTCAGTGGGGGGTGCTAGAGGAGGGACAGTGAGGGTGGCAAGGGTGAGGAGGGATAATGAGGGAAGAAATACCAGATATAGGTGATAGGGGGATGAAGGCAGCAGTCCACCTTGCCATGTATGTACCTATGCAACAATCCTGCATGATCTGCATATGTACCCCAGAACCTAAATTACAATTTAAAAAAATGTACAAAAATATCTTTAATAGCATCATTTGTAAAAGTAAAAACTTAGAAAAACTTCAAAGTCTATCAAGAAAATAGATGAATAAATTATAGTGTATTTCAATATTGTACAAAAATAAAATAAACCAAAGCTGTAAGTATCAACAAGAATGCATTTAACAAATAAAATGCAGAGGGAGAAAAAGGCACATTTCAGAAAAATATACATCACATCATACAAGTTACCAACAAGGCAAAAGAATATATTGTGTTTCAGGGAATCATATATTAATCTAATTATAAGATGAAAGAAGGCATAGAAATAAACCTCAAATTCAGTATCTTGGTGACAGGAGAGACAGGGAAATGAAGGACACAGAGAAGGAGGGGGTATGGTCAGAGAAAGCTATAAAAGGAATCTGAAACTATATTTGCAATGTCTTCTTTTTTAGCTTAATTGGGGGTTTGCATGCATTTTTATATTTTTTACCTTTCTATATACCTAAACTATTTTATATTTTTAAATGAAGAAAGGAGATGTATTAAATAGAATATGGCACTTAAAATGACTTAATGATTAAATGACAAAATAGGAAAATAACTCACTATCAATAAGAAAAAGACAAATAACCCAATAGAAAAATATGGCAGAGAAAAAGATATTTCACCATAAAGAAAAGTGGATATCCATCATTTGAAAAGATACTCAACATAATTAAAAATTATAGGGCACAAATTAGCCTCAATGATGCAATACTTAGAGTACTAGGTTGATAAAACTTAATGTTTAGTCATATTAGGTTTGTTAAAGACATGGTGATAAAACGGTATGAACATTTTGTAAAATGTGGACACCATCATTTGAACATTCACATACCCTATGCCCAAAGCATTTGACTCCGAGCTATATGATATGGAGAATCTTTTGCTTATGAACCCCCAGTGAAGTTTATAAAAATGTTCATAGCAACATTGTTCATAATAGCAGAATCCTGGAAACAACTTCAATGTTCTTAGACAAAGAGAATGACACATGCATTTTTATATATTCTACAATAAAATATTATACAGCAGTGAAAGAGGAGGAACCACTTCTGCATACAACATGAATGGATCATAAATGGATAATTTTGAATGAAAAACTAAATATTAGAAAAACATATGCCTGTGTGTGTGTGTGTACGTGTGTGTGTGTGTGTGCGATTAAGCTCAAAATAAATGAAACTAAACATAGCATTTATGGATAGATAGATGTGATTTTTAAACTTAAAAATTGGAAATTATGAACACACAATTCAGGAAAGTTGTTACTTTCCATGGAGATAGAAAAACATGGAGATGGGATCAAGGATGAAAGCACAGTCAAGATCAAAGGTTTCAATAATGGTCTAATTTTTATTGAGTATAGGTTCTTATGTGTTAATTATTATGCTTCATAATTGACATATGGATTATATATTCTTATATATTAAATATTACATAGTTTTAAAATAAATTATTAGAGCCTTGTCTAAGGAAATTACAGCAGGAAATCAGAGTTGGAAGATACAGATTTAAAAAAATATGTAAGGGTAAAATTTCTAGACTTAGCTATTTATCACCTATGAGTAGTGAAGGAGAAGGTGAAATATGGTATTATGAATGTTGGGTTTAGATAGCTAGCATTACTATTAAGACAGAGCATGAAGAATTTTTGATATTTGTTTGGTTAGTTGACCAAGATTTGGCTGAAAGTGAGAGGTGTTGGAAGGGAATACATGTATTGCCTTTTATACCTATTGCATTTGAGGTGCCTATGGACTATTTAAGCAGATATGTCTGGCAGTCAAGCTGAGACAGGACTCTAAAACTCAGCCAATAGTCCAATGATAAGCATATGTATAGAAGCACCATCTGTATATAGAGGTATTTAAACCATGAGAATTTTCTCAGGAAAGCATGCAGAGTAAAGAGGGAAACTGAAGACCAATATGTACAGAAAAAACATAGGCAAGTACTGCAAAGAACTGATCTGATCATGAGGCAAGATCACAGCAGAAACAATCACAGAATGGAAGCTTCAAGTGGATAACCTAAAATACATTAGGAAGCAAGACAATTCTACGTGTCCCATCAGCAAACGTTTGCCCTTCCCAGAACAGAGGTTTACTTGTAAACTATCACACCTACTCTTAATCAAGGGATTGAAGAATAGCCTTTTTGCCATTTTGAAAATATTCATATTCAAGTAAGCCACTTTATCAGCAAAGTATTAGGTTGGTGCAAAAGTAACTGCGGTTTTTGCCATTGAAAGCAAGAAAAAATTACTCTTATACCAACCTAATACTTTACAGATTCTAAAAGGAAGCAAGAAGAGCATTAAGAGGATTTTAATTTAGGCTGTGCTGACCTATATATTCAGTCCTTGTTCTGCTTTTCATGTCTCCTACTCCATCATGTATTCATCTTAGCTTGAGTTGTTCAAGATATCTAACTCCTGCTGGTGAGCCCTCTAACAGTAACCAATGATGCTAGCCGATTTTCTCTTTGTGGCATTATATAACTTATTTAACTACTATATAAAGTTCATCTTTTAAAAACAAAATTAAAATGTGTGTTTCAAACTAAGTTCAAACTTTCAAAAAATATTTTTAATTTAAAAACCTATAAAATCTATACAGCTTTTATCATGAAAAGTTGGCAATTGCTTAACCTATAAGGTATGTATAAGTTCACGATTATTAACTGAAATCTACCTGTACTCTCTTTTGCATTTTTGTTGTTATTTTCTAATAAGCCATTATGGATCCATGATGAAAAAAATATTTTAAAAGAATAAAGTTGAAAATGTATTGAAACTGCATGTTGGTATTGAATGTGATATAATTAATCATATAGTTCATTTACATAGAAGGATGAAATTATAAATTTTCTGATCTGTTAGTGTTGTAAAAAAAGAAACAAGCTACAATAAATAAAAGTTGTTGACAAATATAAATAAATTATTTAGAATTTGGACTGTAAGAATTGTGATGAGAATAAACATATTCTCTCCTGAATTTAGGTTTGAAGACAGTTAAAAACTGTAGCATGAGCTCCTCCTACTTCAAATGTCCCTTTTAAACGTATATACAAAAAAGACTTTTTGAGAAAGTTTCCAAATTTTGGTTGGCAAATGGAAGAATTCAAGACTCCCAAAAACTTATGTGCATGTAACAGAGAATAAAAATGGCAGAGTCAGGGGAAATCTTGTAGTATTGTTTTAATTGCAAAGGTCAGAGCTGGTAAAGTAATTGACAAGCCATTTTTCAATCCTACTGCCAAAGAAATGGAGAGAGTGCACTGTGAGAGAAAGAAATGGAATGTCGTTAAAAAGTGTGCTTTTCCATCATTTTTGCCCTGGGACATTGCTTATTCTCACTGTAGAACTTGACCTCCATTACTTCAAGGGAGAACAAAGAGCTAAGTTATCACATTTTTGTCTTTTTTCGTTAAATAAACTGTCTAAAGAGAACTTTTTCAACAGCATTCATTGTACCCTCCACCCTCTGACTACTACCACAGTGCTCATACACTTCTAACCAGAGAAAGAAAGAAAAAAATGTTCATTTATTCCTATCCTCTGCCCCTCTCAAGTAGAGTACTACAATTGGAGATGAGGTGAATTTAAAAGAAAAAAAAATCTAAGATTAAGAATCTAAGAGAAAAAGATTTGTTCCCTGCTCATTTTCAGAAGCCTTGGAGTAAAGTAAATCTCTATTAGTTCTCTTAGGCTCCAGGGCACAGAAGAATGTAAATGAAGAGATCTAAAGAGTAAGGTATAGGCAGAGTTTCTGCTTATCTATGTTTCCCTGACTTCCAGCACTGAATGTGGCACAGAGTGTGCTTCTAACAAATGCTTCTCCAATTACAGTATGAAAAAACAAAGTAAAGCAAGTGGTTGGAGAAAAGTCTAAACTTATATAAAGATACAGGTGAATATTAGGGTATAATACTAAAGAACAGAAAAATATAATCATAATGCTAATAAAATATAAAAAAACAAGACTGTTAACTCCTTGAGAGGACAAGATATGACTCCCCATATCTTAATTGTCAGGCACTATGCTTGCCATATTATTAGTATTTAGTAAGTGTTTGCTGAATGCAAAAAAATAATGACTGAATGAACAAATAAATAAAATTCAAAAGAATCATCCCTGCAATTTGTTTCTCCATCAAGGTGACTACTTCCCAATTCAGAATACAGAAAGTTTACTTTTTGGAGTTGTTAAAGACCCAAAACTGGGTCTTTTGAGGGTGAGGCTGAGTGTCGGACTGATTTGCCATACCATACCGAAAAAGGATGAAATGTCAGAACACTAGAGGTAAATGAAAATTTTAGAGTTTGCTTGCAGAGAGAAAATAACAAGTCAAATATGAAGGGTAGGATTATAAATACGTCAGACATCTCAGCAGGGTGCAGTACCTCATGTCTGTAATCTTGGCACTTTGGAAGGTTGAGGTGGGTGATGACTTTAGGTTAGGAGTTCAAGACCCACCTGGCCAACATGGTGAAACCCCATCCCTCCTAAGACTTGGAACCAACCCAAATGCTCATCAATGATAGACCGGATAAAGAAAATGTGGCCAGGCGCTGTGGCTCACACATGTAATCCTAGCACTTTGGAGGCCGAGGCGGACAGATCACGAGGTCAAGAGATGGAGATCATCCTGGCCAACATGGCAAAACCCTGTCTCTACTAAAATACAAAAAGTTAGCCAGGCATGGTGGTGCATGCTTTGATATCAGCTACTGTGAGGCTGAGGCAGGAAAATTGTTTGAACATGGGAGGTGGAGGTTGCAGTGAGCCAAGATCGCATCACTACACTCCAGCCTGGTGACAGAGCAAGAATCCGTCTCAAAAAAAAAAAAAAAAAAAAAAAAAAAAAAAATAAATATAAAAGAAAAAAAAATGTTTTACAAAAACACCTTGGAATAAAAAGTAGCCAAGAAAAAGGATAAATACATTACCTTTGCAGACACATGGATGAAGCGGGAAACCAACAA
>CAUYLG010022126.1:0-18953 GCA_963573385.1 Cacajao melanocephalus
CCGCGTACCGCCCCCCCGCTCCCCCCCGCCGCCGCCCCCCCCCCCCCCCCCCCCCCCCCCCCCCCCCCCCCCCCCCTCCGCCCCGCCCCCGCGCGGGCCGCGCGCCCCCCCGGCCCGGCGGGAGGACCCACTGTGCCTCAGTTTCTTCACCTGCACAAAAGTGACATCAATCCCAGTGAAGCCAATGCCCACACTGCCTGGCACAGAGGAGATCAAACAAGAGCAGCATCTCAGTCACACCCCAGGGACCCCCTGGCTGGGTTACTGGCCCAGCACTGTGTCCCTGCGTGAGTGAGTTGTGCTCTCTGCTATTGGCTGTGGTGAAGGGTGGAGGAAGAAGCCCAGACCATCCTTTTCCTCCTAGCCACCATGCTGGCTTGGAGGGAGCAGGGCAGGCGGGGGTGCCCATCTCAGGGCTCATGGTAAGTGAACCTTCCCCAGCCTCGTAAATTGCTAGAGACAGCTGTAAAGGGAATAACGCTCTACCTCTTGTTACTCTTTCAAGTACACAGAACACAGTGGTTTCCAAACCTGGATGCGCCTCAGAATGACCCAAAGTGCAATTCATTAAAAATGCAAATTTGTGGACATCTGGAGATCAGTGGTTCTCAAGCAGAGGTGCTGCTAAACATCCCACCATGCATGGGACAGCACCCCCTACCAGAGAATCGTCTAGCCACACTGTCAAGAGTTCTGAGGTTGAAAACCTCTGCCCTAGATATATTTAAAAACATATTCCTGGGGACATATTTAACAAATATTTCGGGGGATTCTAAAGAAAAGGCAGTGAAGAGAATATGACATGAGCAGGGCCTTTCGAAAGTTTTACCTTTCTGTGCCTGTTTTCCTGTCCCTAAAATAGAATAATAATATTAAAGAAAGGTCGTTCTTTTTTGGGTTAATGAGTCAACATGGTTAGAACCGCCCTGACCTGGAGTAAGTGCTCAATAAACAGTGGCTATTGCTGATGCTGTTACTATCATTATCAACAGCCAGGTTTGGGCACCACAGGATAAGATGACCTGCAGGTCTGGCCTCGGATTTCTGCAGAGGTTTGTTGGAAAGACATCACTGAGGAGGCTGGCAAGCTATGAACGTCTCACCTGGAAGCGATGGAAGTCCTGTGGCTTGAAGTCGTTGGGGGAGCAGCCGCACCAGTCCACGATGTGCTTGTACTGGCACTTGCAGCCCAGCTTGCGATTCCAGTTGGTGATGCGCAGGTTGTTGTCCACCATGGTGTCGCAGTGGGGGCTGTTCTCCAGGACCGTGTGGAAGAAGGACTGCAGGGGAGAGAAGCCCAGTCTGAGACCTCTCCCAGCCTCCCACAAGTGAACTGGCATGGGAAATGGTGAACGCTTGCTCTGAGTTCACGTGTGAGCTGCTTGTTTAAAAGAATGTGACACCTCACCAGAAGATGGGCAGCTTCCTGTACAGCTTGCAGAACCATGAGCCAATTAAACCTCTTTTCTTTAAAAATTACCAAGCCTCCAGTATTCCTTCATAGCACTGCAAAAATGCGCTAACACAACTACCTGACCGTCAAGGGACTCTTATATACTCTGCATGCATTTGAGGTCAGCTGCCCATGTGGTCCAACTGAGAGTGCAGGTGGATGCTCTGGAATTTTGCCCCTGGGATAGGGCGGCCACATTGATAGCTGCATTTGATCCAGGGCTTCCTGCATTCTGGGACTGCAACATAGGGAAGGGAGTGGGTGGGGCTGCTTGCTGTCCATGGTACTGAACCAGGTGCCATATTTTCTCCCCAATTCCAGGACTCTTGGCCAACCTCTCCAAGGGATCTGAAAACGAAAACTAGAGGAGAGACAATCAATCAATCACTGGAGTACCTGAGAGACTGACAGAGAGTGAGAGAAATATTTCAACACTGTTTTATGACAGTCCCAGGTACCAGGAGAAAGTAATTCCTCCCTGTTCTCTCTCCCTAAGGGAATCTGTTGGGGAATCTGTGTCTGCCCATTACAAGTTTATGGGCACAGCCTTCCAATTTCTTCTAAACCAGTCTCCTTGAAGTGGTCTGGGAGAAGGGAGGGAAGGCAGAGATGCAGAAGGTGGGAATAAAAGAGACCCTGGAGCATATGTGCTTGTGAGTGTTGGCGCCAGGGAGGGGAAGAGGAAGCACACACAGAGCTTTGGCTGCCGGTATTGCGGTGGGTGTCTTGATTAAAAATAGCCAAACTCCCAGACAATCTCTTCTAAATGGATGGGTAAATGAGGCTCCACCCACCACCCCTTGCTGACCTTCCTGTGACGCTAAATGACATGCCCATGAACCTGGATTTTAAGCTCGAATTGCCTACAAGCCCAAGGAGGCATATATTCTCCATCAGGCAGTGGGAAAAAGTACCCAATTACCGATTGCCCTGTGTCCTTTCATAATGATACAGAAATTCCCTGCAAGATAATGGATGAGGAGGTTATTGGAATTGAGAGAAAAGGTGATTTTTGCTGAAATAGGATTAAAAGCTGATTACTTAACATGTGTGCAGAATAGTAAAACCCAGCCCAGCGATGACAAGCTCATCATCCCTCTGGGTGACAAGGGCAGTCAGCCCTCCCTGGAGCTTGGCACTGCCCCAGACACAGGTGAGAGATATGGTGGGTTGTCTGGCCTGCAGAAAGACACCTCACCTACATGGTCCAGGGAAGCAACAAGGGGCCATTCATGAGAAATGCCATAGCTCAACAGAAATGGAACCAGCTCTGCCCAGCAGGCAGCTACAGGGATGTCACTGGCAATCCTTCAGAACTGGATCCCCTCCCCACTTCTAGATGGGGCTGTTTTAGAATATTCTGGATTACTGGAGTATGACTCATGAAACCAACACTCGTTTCTTCAGGGAATGATAAAGCAATATTCAACATGAGAAAAGGGATGCTTAGTGTAAAAAGATGGTCATTACATGATCACTGTAAAGGATGTGTCAAAAGTTGATGTCGGGGCCGGGCACGGTGGCTCATGCCTGCAATCCCCAGCCCTTTGAGAGGCTGAGGCAGGTGGATCATTTAGAGGCCAGGAGTTCAACACCAGCCTGGCCAACATGGCTAAAACCCAACTCTACTAAAAATAAAAAGTTAGCTGATGCCTGTAATCCCACCTACTCGGCAGGCGAGTCACTTGACCCTCAGAGAAGGAGATTGCAGTGAGCCAAGATTGCATCACTGCACTCTAGCCTGGGTGACAGAGTGAGATTCTGCCTCAAAAAAAAAAAAAAAAAAAAAAGTTGATGTGGGTGTGTCCTGAAAGGGTCAGCATATGCAGTTCTGCAGGTTATGCACTGTGTAACGTTTTTTCGCCCAGGCTGGAGTGCAGTGGCTCCATCCCGGTTCACTGCAACCTCTGCCTCCTGGGTTCAAGCAATTCTCCTGCCTCAGCCTCCAGAGTAGCTGGGATTACAGGCACCTGCGAGCACACCTGGCTAATTTTTGTATTTTTAAGAGGGACAGGGTTTCACTATATTGGCCAAGCTAGTCTCAAACTCCTGACCTTGTGATTCGCCAGCCTTAGCCTCCCAAAGTGCTGAGATGACAGGTATGAGCCACCACACCCAGCCTGCAATGTGTTATTTTTGGGGGTGCCATCAGCATTGTAGATATCGGAAGGGTTTGTTTTCTACATAACAGTTTTCTGGAAAATAGCAGTGGGTGTTTTGTTTTAACAAAATCTGTATATCGGGTCATTTTTATGACCAATGAAAGCCAAGTGTCTTGAGGATGAGCTGCCTTTTCTATTTTGCATGAAGCCACTGTGTGGACTCTTGGTGGTAGCAGCACGTATCTACTGCACACAGCCTCAGTGCACATTGGAGGGCAATCAGGGGCCCTGCTAAGACAGCAAGGATGTCTGGATGTACGGAGGACAATGCAGGTGGACCCAGAATCCCTCTGCCAAAAATTCAGCATCTGCTTTGCCACAAAGGCTAGAGTGAGCCCCTCTAGCTTTTTTGGGGAATTTTTCCCGGATACTCACCTCGGCAGGAAGCAGGGTATAGGAGTAGAACTGTTTCATCTTGGTCACCAAATCATCTGTGGAGAAGGTCACATACTCTACAAACTTCCGGTTCAGCAGGAACCAGTCCGAGCCGCCATCCACGGTGATGCCCTCTGGGATCCGCCGATCTCCCAGGCGCCACATGTGAGCGTCACACTCCAGGAAGAGCCGATCGAGGCCCTGCTTCCGGATGAACCTGGGAGAGAGAAAGTCGCCCTTAGCCCAGAGGTGTCCGGAAAGAGAGAACTCCAGCCAGAGTCCAAACCACACAACACAATCAGCAATGACAGCAGTGCTTGCCATGTGCCAGGTACTGAACCAGGGCTTTCCGTGGAGTTTCTCACTTGATCCCCACAAGTGAGGCACATCACTGTATTTATCCCTACGAGGCAGATACTATTTGACCCCCAATTTTCATATGAGGGCACTGAGGCTTAGAGAGCCCAGAGTCACCTACCTAGCACAGTCAGATGACAATGATCATCTGCTACAGTTACTCCTTCTCTAGAGAACTTCGGCAATAACCTCCTTATGCCATACATGCCTTGGCAATCTGGTGAATGCAGCCTATGGACACTTCCTCAGAATAGTGCTCTTAAATGCATACAACAAAATACACAGGGTTACAAAACAGCGAAAAAAAAAAACCTCACCGTGACAGAGTAATGCATGTGCTTCTTGACTCACACATTATATATAGGATTACAACATTTTAAAACTATTTTTTGAGACAGGGTCGTGTTTCATTGCCTAGGCTGAAGAACAGTGGTGTGACCCTAGCCCAGCACAGCCTCAAACTCCTGGGCTCAAGTGACCCTCCTGCCTCAGGCTCCTGAGTAGCTAGGACTACAGGCATGCATCGCCATGTCTGGCTAATTTTAAAAATTATTTTTGTAGAGATGGGGGGGGGTTCTCACTATGTTGCCTAGACTGGTCTTGAACTTCTGGCTTCAGGCAATCCTACCGCCTCAAGCTCCCAAAGCATTGGGATTACAAGCGTGCACCACTATGTCTGGCTGCTGCTTACATTTTTTGTAGAGACAGGGTCTCACGATGTTGCTTAGGCTGGCCTGAAACATCTGGCCTCAAGCAGTCCTCCCGCCTTGATGTCTCAGAGTGCTGGGATTATAGGTGTGAGCTACTGCATGGGGCCTGAGTTACAAAATACATTTTACAACACCGAATGTGTGATAATACATGTGTTTCTTTATTAACACATTAAATAACAAGATATCATGGCAGGTCTAATAACTCCTGTAATTTTGAAGTACTAGTGAGCATAAATGATATTTAGAGGTATCTGCACCAACTATAACGCAACAGGAAAATATCTGATTCCTACTGGTGACTGAGTCAGTTACTGCTATTACCACTGTGATTTGTCACCTACGTTTAGCTAGATTTCAGTTGAAATTTCATAAAAAAAAAAACATTTTCTTCTCATGCAAAGTGATGAACCTCCCCTGAATTTTTCCCATGAACCCCAGATTAATAACTCCTACTCTAGTAAGTATATACATATAATCATCTTGTGGAGAATTTTGCAAGGCAGGCTGGGCAGAATTATCATTTCCTATTTTGTAGATGCAGAAACCAAAGCTGTTCAGGTCCCAGAGCTGGTGACGTGGGCGTGTTGGGATGGTGGACAGAGCCAGAACCAAGGCTTCTGGCTCAAACGCTCAGTCCATTAGCAATTAGCATTCATTGCACACGTAACCATCATTGCCATTACCATCATCACCATTTTCATTATCATCACTGTCACTACCACCATCGTCATCACTGTCGTCACCACCACCATCACCATGATAATCACCATCTTCAGCAT
This sequence comes from Cacajao melanocephalus, assembly GCA_963573385.1. Taxonomy (NCBI): domain Eukaryota; kingdom Metazoa; phylum Chordata; class Mammalia; order Primates; family Pitheciidae; genus Cacajao; species Cacajao melanocephalus. Next base: position 5,840 of record CAUYLG010022126.1, read on the forward strand.
CACCACCACTATCACCATTTTCACTTACGTGCCAGGTACTATGCTGGCCCGTGGTGTGGGTCAAGGAGAAGTAAGGATGATCTCTGCTCCTAAGGAGCTAGCTATCTAGATGGGAGCTTAAGTCTAGAGTTAAAACTCTGAGATATTTCTGCTCCTTGAGCCTGCTGGCCCTTACACATGACCAGGACTCTGGATTTTTCAAGCCCTTATAAATAACTGTTGCATAAATGCTTCTCCATATCACCACAGCTTCCCTACACATGTGCCTTCTGGTCATGGATTCTGTATGTGCTGGGAATGATCTTCCTCTTCCTCGCCCCCTCCATCTTCCCCTAGTGAACTTCAACTCATCAATCAGATTGCAGACCAAAAGTTACTCTCTCAGTCCTTAAACACAGTGATTCTTCCACCATTGTTGCCACTACCATCAATGACCATTTTCATTATCATCACTGTCACCACCACCATGGTCATTATCACCATCTTCACCACCACTATCACCCTTTTCATCATAACCATCATCACCAATTTCATTATCACCACTATTACCATCGCCATCCCCATTAACACTACCACCGTCATCACCATCATCACAGCAACGAAAACACACAAGCATTATCATTCCAAGGGCTTTATGTGGATGATCTATTTTAACTCTCATGAAAACCCCAGAGACAGTACTTTTCTTAACCCATTTTTACATGTGTATGCACTTAGCAGCTCGCCATGACACATTTGTGTGATTCTTTGATTACTGCCTACCCTTTTCAGTAGACTGTAAGCTTCATGGGAGCTAGCGTTGTTCTTGTTTTTGCTCATCACTAGGTGCCTGGCACACAGTAAGTGCTTAGTGAGTATTCACAGAATGGATGGATACTCAATCCATCAATAAGCAAATGCACGTCCACTACGTACCACACTCCCAGCCTTGTGGTGAATACAGTGGAAGACAGGAAACAGTATAAACCACAGGCTTTCTTTTCTGGGAACTCATAGTCTGAGTTCCTAGAAGTTCTGGGAAAATATATAGGCACATGTAATCTTAGGTTAAATGAGTTTCAAGGAACTTCTGGAACAATGGGGACTAAAGCAAGCCTGAAAAGCCAGGATGCTGTGGACTTGGTTTGTGGTCAGGGATGGCATCATGGATGAGTCAAGCTGGGAGGGCTGCAGGGAGGAGAGAAAATGAACAGTCTAGACAGAAAACAGACTAATCAAAGGCGTGGGGAGCAGACCAGCTTGGCTTAAGTGGGAGATTGCTCTGGGCAGATGACACAGATTGAGAAGGTCATATGTTTTTGATAAAGATAACATCCATAGAATGTAAAATAACAAGACAAGAAATGATTTCATGATCAATGGGATCTAAGTGTCTTGAGGAAGAGCTGCCTTTTCTATTTTGCACAAAGGCACTGTGTGGATTGCTGCAGGCAGCACCATGTGCCTACTCCATGCAGACTGGAGGGGGACCAGGAGCCCTGCGATGACAGCAGTGGTTTAAGATTGAGCATTTTAAGGTGCACTGTTGAGTGGAATTAGTTTGTTAACAATGTTACCCAACTGTCACCTCTGCCTAGCTTCAAAACATTTCATCAGCCCTGCAAAGAAAACCCCATACCTGTTAAGCAGCCAATCCCCATTCCTGCTAGACCCTGGTAACCATTAGTCTGTCCTCCGCCTCTATGGATTTACCAATTCTAGATATTTCATATCAAGCCAATCATACAATATATGGCCTTTTGTGCCTGCATCTTTTGCTCAGCGTAATGTTTTCCAGGCTCATCCATGTTGCAGCAGGTATCAGTGCTCCATGCCTTGTTTTTACCTGCCCAGCATCCGTTTATGATTTTTCTGGGAACAACCTTTTGCTTGACTTTGGACTCACCCTTAACTCTGAGTGAACCTGGGTTTGTATCCCACCCCTAGCATCAGGGGTGGGAACATGACCCAGGTTGGGTCAGAGTATCCCATCTGCCTGGCCTCCATAATCAGTTCAGGGATGAGCCAGCAATGCAAGCCTAGTCTGAGACTAGGTCTTGGATTGTTGCTGGAACTACTGAGGAGGAGGGGATTTTCTATGGGATTTCTGGCAGGGAGGATGTGAGCCTCGGGATGCTGGTAGCCATATCATCACCGTGAGTATAGAGGTTGTCTGACAATGGAGCAAACCAGAAATAAGAGAGGAGACAGAAAGATGCAGTGCCAAGGTCTTGATGGGTTCACTTGAGATTCTGGATCTCTGTGCCTGATTCAATCCCAGACTTGTGTGTTATGTGCTTAAGGCATTTTTGAGATGGGATTCCTCACTTGCACTTGAAAAAGTCCTGACTAATACATGCCTGAATGATTTCAACTTCATCACAACCATGATGTGTGGGGGAGGTTCTTAGGCTCGAGACAGGGCGGGTAGCCACGGCTGTGGCACAAGAATGCCTCCTCTTCCACTAAGCCAGTCTGCTTAGCGTTCTAGAGCTGTCTCCATTTCTACAACAGACCTCATGACTCTGTCTTCAGACAGTTACCTGCCTCCTCGCAGGGAGCCTTTGTTCTCATGACAACACACCGTGGCTCCAGACTTTCGGCCTCCCTTACAGGTCCTACGACAGTGCAGGCCAGCTGCTCAAGAAAAGTCTACTGGGATGAGGAGACTTGAGGGTCTGGAAGCTGAAGACGGTCCTGCCCTGGTAGTCACACTGAATTCTAGAAAGAAGTCCCTCCCACTGGACCTCCCACAAATCCACTGACATCCACTCCAGGGAAATACTTGAAACCTCATTAATAAACCTACATTCTTAGCATTTTCTTTTCTGCATGAGCAGAAAACCTACCTCTAGACATTGGCTACTATGGAAAATGATGATACAATACATCTGAGTCCTAACAAAATTGACGATGGTGTAATGAAATGGTGATGACGATGATGCCATCAGAGGACAGACTTAATTCGGCTGAAATGTGCTTTTCATCTATGGGGCAGTGTGGTTTTACCTATCACCAGCTAAGTAACTTCGAAATGGTAAGGAGTCTTCTATGAGTTTCAGATCGTTCCTTGGGCTAGGTCTGGGTTGTAAAGTTAGATCCCTAGAGGGGTCAGACAGATAATGGAAGCATGTGAAGCAGGCTGAGTATGAAAGAGCAAGGAGTGATGAAATTAGCAGAGAAGTGAAAAACACACATTCTGAAATGCGCTTCAATTCTTTTAAAATAAAAAAGTATTTCTGGTTAAATAAAACATATCTCTAGGATGAATCCAGCCCATAAGCCACGGGCCCAGTCATAATACTCCTGGGTTAGGTAATTCCCAAGGTACTCTCCAGCTTTGACATTCTGTAAGTCACTTTGTTATACTCAGGAAAAGGGTGTGAGCCAAGCAATACATCTCATATGGATACCTGGGAGCCCAGAGAAGACTGGCAACTTTCCTAAGGACACAGAGGACTCAACACAAGCGCAGAACCAACCAAAAGACCCAGGAGTCTAAAGTCATGGGTCTTGCTCTTTCTCCAACACATCTTTCCACATACAGAATCCAAGCTCATTAGTAAGCCATGTTCTTGCAGAAGAGGAGTCCTCTCTGAGTCTTGGTTTCTCCCTTGGTAAAATACAAAGTTGGGCTAGGTCTGGGTTGTAAAGTTAAATCCCTATAGGGGTCAGACAGATAACGAAAGACAGATAATCCAAGCTCATTAGCAAAGCCATATTCTTGCTGGGGAGGAACTTGGCGAAGATTTTTCCTAATACTCTAAGTATTAACCAACTGAAATGTAACTGAGCTCTAACTGGGCCATTAAAGGAAGCCCCTGAGTTTAGGAAAATCAAATCAGGACTTGACTCTGGCTAGTGCTAATTATATAAAAATGTCCAGTTGGTGCACTTAACCATGCTTGAAATTTTCAATTGTAGATAATTTGCATTCAAACTTACATGGTGACCAGACTAACTGTTGAGAGAGACCAGAAATACAGGTGAGAGTACTAGCAAAATTTTTCTTTCCATGCCCCAGGTTTTTAATTTCATGTTCCATTATATGGGATAATAGCATCGTCTTGCAATTTTAATGTGATGTCCTGGACCATAATATCCAAATACAATATTTATGCAGTCATCTCCAAAATGAAATATTCATGGGATTGGGAGATGGGTTGCTGCATTTACTGCATTCAAAAACTGGTATGATGCAAATGCATGCTTTGGTTAACTATGAGTAAATAAAGACAACCAATTCTCTAGGTCTCAGAAAAGTTTCTGGGGTCACAGGGGTGAATGGGGACTTAGTTTTGGACTAGGACAAGGTGGCAGAGGCCCAGCAACTGGGTATCTGCCAGACAGAGGCATCAGCTGTTTGGGCAGGGATTTGCTTTTTTGGTTCCCTGGGACTTGCTTTTTTGGTTCCCCATAACTTGAAAAGGTAAAATTGGAAGGCAAGATAAGTCAGTCAACACCTGAGTGACTTTTTATAAAGTATGGCTCACCAACAAGGGGCACATGGCTCTCTCACCTGAGGCACAGAATGCAGATCTGCAGCACTAAGCCCAATATACAAAAGGTGACCAGTGATGCTCTCTTCCTCTTCATCTCCCATTGAGTAGGTTACCTGGGGCAACTGGGGCAACAGGTGGCACTAGAGCAAACACACACTGGGTGATCTAGGTACTAATCCTGCCTCTGCATTCCCAGGGTATGAGGTGTGGGCCTGGCTTCACCTCTCTGAATGCCAGTTTCCTCATCTGTACGATGAGCCCCATGACACCTGTCATGACAGCCTCCTGAATCAGCTGCAAAAGTGTGATGGATGATACTCTTCAGAGGGCCTTGCAAAGTGTTTAGTAAGCGCTGTTCACCCAAGCAATGAACCGACTCAACCATCAATCCCTTCTTACCTAATGATGACATCCCTCCCCCATACCTGGCATCCTCAATCCTCCTTTCATGCTGTATTTTCTCCACAGCACTTTCCACTTTCTAACACGATATACAAGGTATTTATTTAGTCTGTTTTCTATTTCTCCTCACTGGATGTAATCTGCAAGATGGCAGAGATTGCCGTCTATTTTTATTCACTGCTGTATCCCTACTGCTTAGATTGGTGCCTACCATACAACTGGTGCCTCATAAATATTTACTAAATAAATGAATAAAGGAAATGCTAACAGCCATACCTGTTGGGCAGTCAGGAAGTCACACACATTCGTTAACTAGATACTGGATCCTTCTAGCACAGATTTAACAGAAAAGAAAACTGAAGCTCAGAAAAGTTATGTAACTTTCCCAAGGTCACTCAGCCAGAAGTCTAGAACTTGAATGCAGGTCTAGCTGGATCTAATGCAGGCTCCAAACTACTCTGCCATCTTTGATGCCCCAATTCACCAGACTCCTGCCAAAAAGATACAAACAACAGGCTTGTGACCTTCTAATGCTTGAAAAAGACAATGCCCAGAAATGAGAGAGAATCAAAAGAAAAGGGCTTATTGTTGGCTTTGGGAGAATCTTTTTGCCAGACCCCTAGAAGACATCTGTCTTCTGCCTGAGGTCAAACATAAAATCATTTGCGTCCAGTTTTACTTCCTAGGCTCTGAGGAAGGGGCATTCACCTTCCTGATACTTTTATCTATTAGCACACTATGGGAAAAAGTCACAGCCAAATAGAATCCTACTGGGACATCTCAGGGACCACATCTACTCAGCTGAGCATCAAAGTAAATCAGACAGAGGATGGGAAGAAGTCCTGATTCTCCCTCACGAGAGAAGAGATCACTTAAGGAAGCATCTGTGGTCTTTGGAAATAATAATGTCAGAAAAGGTGTGTGATAAAGAAGTTTCTCAATTCAGTCAATTCACTGACTACAATCCTGGTATACTCATTGAGAATGAAATTATTCTGGAATTGAGCTGTCCCACTCTGAGTTTCAGAAGGAAGAACTTTACTCTTCAAGTCTACAGCATGTTTAAGTAAGAAGGAATCTTTGCAAGTAGCTAATATACCTAATTCTAGAAATTAAAAAAAAAAAACAGCTGAGATCGAAAGTACAAATGATACATCCAAAGTCGCACTGCCTAGAAAAAATAAAATCTACCCTTTTTCTGTTTTCCTGTCTGGCAATCTGTCATTGAATCTCATTTACTTTTTCAGCGTTAGTACAACCTAAACATTTTAGTTAAAAAATAAAGTCATGGAATACATCATACTGACCCACAAAGTATGAAATCAGTCAGCAATGTGAACAGGCTCACATGTCACTTCCTAGGCTCTGAGGAATGGGCCATTTACCTGCCTGAGATTTTTCTCTGTTGGCTCAAAGCTGCAGCTAAATATTATTCTATTGGGTTGCAGGGGCAACATTTTGAGCGCTGGAGCAATTACTTTGTCCAAGTCTTGTGTCTTCTACTAATCTCAGGCAACTTTAATCATGTGGTGCTTTGGTTTCTCACATGGGAAATGCTGATCATAATACCTAATTCATAGGGCTACTGTGATGATTCAAATGAGATTGTACATAGGGAGGACTTAGCACAGTGTTTAGCACATAGTAAGGGCTCCATAATGTTCATTATGATGCTTTATGTTTTTTTCCTTTATCAGGGTGAATTTCTATCTGTCTTCTTGTCTCTTCTGGCATTCGGTAGACAGGTACATAGAACACCACCACGGCTAAGAAGAAACCCTTACGTCTTGCAAAGCGATGACCTTTCAGCACCAAGGACAGAAGTCTTTGTTTTAATTGTGCCATAGCCATGGTTGTGGCGTGAAGGTGACAAGTGTCCTGGCCATCCTTCTAATTCTGTCCAAGCTCTGGATGAGTTCGTGAGGTTTCAGCTCACTGATTCTGGAGTTTGGTAGTTCCACAGGGTCCCTGCTAGCCATTTCTCTCAGACCCAGGGTAGGCTATGCCCCTTCTGGACCTGAGCTGGAGTCAGTTGTCATGCCCCTATCCTACAGTAGCTGCAAGAGCAAGAAGGGTTGGAGAATTCATTCCTTTAGCAGCCCTAGAGGGCACCTTTGACATTTCAGCCCTGCTCTATGCACTGAGAATGTGGTTTTAAATAAGATGGACACCACCTTTGCCTTTCTCTCTCTTCTAGGAGAGACAAAAAGCATAAAAACAGCTGCCATTTACTGAGCATATATTACATTCTAGGCTCTGCTCTATGCACTTATTATATATTCTTTTGTTTAGAATTCACTGCAACCCCATGAGGGCTCATTTTACAAATGCAGGAACAGAGACACAGGAAGGTTAATTTCCCAAGACCCACACAGCTGGTGAGTGGTGAGGATGGGATTGAAGCCTTCCTAGTCAGGCTCTGCATTCCGCACTCTAGCCACAAGGTTCTAATCAATAAATAAGCAGACATCAAGAAACACAAAACACAATATATAATTACATGCTATATAGGAACAAAAATGGGGGTAATGGTAGAAAATAAAGGGACAGGGACTTAATTTGTGATCATTGGGGATGGCTTCACAGAACAGGTGGCATGCAAGCTCAAAGAGAAGGAATCAGTCCTCCAAGGAGTTGTGTGGAAGTGAGTGACAAAAACTGCAAGTGCAAGGGCCCTGTAGCTGATGGAAGGAAGCTACAGGGAAGTCCTCAGCTTCACGACCTCACCTCATAGGGGCCAACTTGATCTGATTGGTGGAAGGAACAGAGCACCCACAAGTCCATGTGGCTTGGATATGGAGGGAAACTCTGTAGTCAGCACCCTTAGGGAGTCAGTGTAGTGTGGTGGTTAAGCACCCCAACTTCTGGCTGGGTGTGGTGGCTAATGCCTGTAATCCCAGCACTTTGTGAGGCTGAGGTGGGTGGATCACTTGAGCTCAAGAGTTCAAGACCAGCCTGGACAACAGGGCAAAACTCCGTCTCCGCTAGAACTACAAAAATTAGCCAGGTGTGGTAGTGGGCACCCATAATCCCAGCTACTCAGTAGGCTGAGGCATGAGAATTGCTTGAACCAGGGAGGTGGAGGCTGCAGTGAGCTGAGATTGCACCCCTGCACTCCAGCCTGGATGACGGAGTGAGACTCTGTCTCAAAAATAAAAGGAATCCTGACTTTGGAGTTGCTCTGCTTGGGTTCAAGTCTGTGTCGCCACTTAAGAGCTGTGTGTTATTTAATCTTCCCAGACTCAGTGTCCCCATCTGGAAAATGGGCATGATAATGACTGGCACTTAGGTCACGGGGTTGTTGTAGAAAGAGTGAATACCTGTAAGGTGCTTAGGACAATCAGTGGCACATATACCAGTTATTATTGCTGCCCTGTGTGGAAAAAGCTGACTTGGGTTTGACATTCAAGGAGGGAAGAAAAAGAAGCTTGAGAGTCAGTGGCCTGAATCCTGAGGCCCAAAGACCTAGGCTTGGTGGCTCCTATTCTCCCCAGAGTTCATGTCTCTGAATCAGCTTGCACCTCCAAGTGTCTAAAGGTCCATTGAGGGCTAATTAGTTTTCCACATTTCATGTATTTTTTAAAAACACTGTTGACTGCCTTTTGTTCTGATTATAAAAGGAATGCATAGCCTTCATAGATGGCTTAGAATATAAAAATTGCAACGAAGAAAATAAAAATCATACTCTACCTTTCAGAGATGACACTGGGAACATATTTTCCCTGTAGCCTTCTGTCTAACTTCTTTGTGTATTGTTTGGAAGGAAGAAAAGTTCCAAAGATGACCTAAAAACACATGCTGAGGCCAGGGAGGGTATGTGTGTGCAGTTTTGTGTGGCTGCCTGCATAATGCCAGGCTTTATTTTGACGTGGCTGCTATAATTGGATTAAATAAAGTGAACATGCAGACAGTCATAAACGCACCGGTTGGGTTTAAGGAAAGCAAAAGAGGAATGCAATCTGCTTTCCCTATTGGAGATGAGATATTAATTATCTCCTCACATCAATCGTGGAGCGACAAGTCAGCCAGGAAGAGAGCTCTTTTCTCAATAAGCAAGCTGGCACCAAAGGGCCTCCTGAAAGCGGATTTGCCTGGAGGAGGTTCCTGGCCAGGCTCTCGACCGATCTGCCAACTTTTGGTTAAACATTTGCTTGTTTATACATCAAAGGAGGTTTGGGTCTGATGATTAGTTCAATGTCAGAGAAGGGGAGATAGGAAGCAGCTCAGATGCCATCCCCGCCTCCAATAGGGGAGTGCTGCCTCTGGCAGTTGGGGTTCAGACCTGAGAAGAGAGACAAACTTCTTTATACTACTTCTGACCTGGGGCTGGAATGCACCTGCCTAGCTTTCTTATATTTGAAATGATACCTATTTCTCTTATTATGCATTGCCTTATTTTAAGCACAATATCCATAATTCATAGGTTAGAGTAGCTAATTTTATAAATTTTTGTCGATCCGCGTAAGGTCAATACTTAACTTTCATCGCATGCCCAATTACAAAGGACCCAAAAGAATTTCCCCCATCCCTGGTGGACATGAGAGTTACTGAACATAAGTGTTATTGAACGTTTTTGGCAGGGCGTGAAGGATCACGCCTGTAATTCTAGCACTTTGGGAGATTGAGGCGGGCAGATCATGAGGTCAAGAGATTGAGACTATCCTGGCCAACATGGTGAAACCTCCTCTCTACTAAAAATAAAAAAAGATTAGCTGGGCGTGGTGACACATGCCTGTAGTCCCAGCTACTTGGGAGGCTGAGGCAGAAGCATCACTTGAACCTAGGAGGCAGAGGTTGCAGTGAGCTGAGATCGCACCACTGCACTCCAGCCTGGTGACAGAGCGAGACTCTGTCTCAATAAACAGACAAAAAAGTGATTGAACATTTTTGTAACATCTTAATCTTTTATTCTATTATTCTATTGGGATGCAGGGGCAAGAATCATCAAGATTCTTCTCACGTCACCAACACCATCACTGTCACCACTACCACCACCACCGTTATAATCATCATCAACTTAACAGGCACAACAAACTGTCCCAAGGGTTTATCCATATGTTCATTCTGGCATCAACTCTATGGGATTGGTATGATTATCATCATTCCCATTTTATAGATGAGAAAACTGATACGCAGACAACTCATTTATCTTACCCAAGGTCACATACTGTGAGTGGGCATTAGAGCTGGCCCATGAATCCTGATGATCTGGCTCCAGTGCCTGGATTCTTAACTGCTATGCTATGTGCTCTATGTTGCATCCTACATAAGAGCCCCCTTAATATTTTGCTCTAAGCCAACTTTTCTTCTTTTTAGAGACATGATCTCACTCTGCCACCCACGCTGCAGCGCAGTCGTGCAATCATAGCTCTTTGCAGCCTCGGACTCCTGGCCTTAAGTGATCCTCCTACATCAGCCTCCTAAGGTGCTGGGATTACAGGTGTGAGCCACTGCGCCCAGCCGTTTAGCCAACTTTACAAAGCTTCAACTGTTTTCTTTCAGTGTAGCCTTATTGGAAGTATAATATCCATAAGTGATGGGTTGGGGCAGCTAATTTTATAAACTTGTTGACACATAAGATCAACACCTAATTTTCATAGCATGCCCACTTATAAAGGACCCAAAAGAATCTCCTATATCCCTGGTGGTGCATGAAAACATTTTGGAAAATGCTGACCCTAGGAAGCAGGAGAAGGATGTGCCCCCACCTATGCAAAAAGATAGTTCTGTTTAAAGTCAGCAGGATTTTTTTCTTTTCTTTGGAGGGGTTGTGAGGATGCAGTCTCGCTCTGTTGCCAGGCTGGAGTACAGTGGTGCGATCTCAGCTCACTGCAACCTCTACCTCCCGGGTTCAAGTGACTCTCCTGCCTCAGTCTCCCGAGTAGTTGGGACTATAGGTATGTGCCACCATGCCCAGCTAAGTTTTACGTTTTTAGTAGAGATGGGGTTTCACCATGTTGGCCAGGATGGTCTTGCTCTCTTGACCTTGTGATCTGCCTGCCTCAGCCTCCCAAAGTGGTGGGATTATAGGCATGAGCCGCCACCGTGCCCAGCCGGATTTTGTTCTTTCATCTGCATACCCCAAGAGCGTAAACCTGCAGGTCCTCTCAAATGCAGTCACTATGGAGTAATAAAAGAATACAGGCCTTAAAGCAGAACGGAATCAGGTTCCATCCCAGCTCTGTTGTTCACTAGCTGTGGGGCCTTGAGTAAGATAAGGCGACTCTCAAATCTAGCTGTATTCATTTCTGAAATGGGGTAACATCTGCTAAATGAGGATGAAATGAGAAAACGTCTGGAGGGTGCCCGGCATTGGGCCTTCCTATGGTCAGTGAGGTTGCTCCATCTCCCCAACTCCATTATCATGATTTGAATTTTATAAAGAGAGAGAAACGGAGGCATGGGCAGTCGACGCCATTTGCTGACATCCCATGGCTGTGGTATAGAAGAGGTGGCATTTCCACCCAGGTGGCTGGACTCCAGCATCTATGCTCTTGCACTTCACACGCTGTGTCCCAGGGATATCATGGGGCCCCTGGTGACCCCGAATGAAGTGGAGAAATTAGATCAACCAGGGCAAGAAAAGTCTCAGAGAAACTCCAATTTTCACTTTCCAGCTCCCTGGAAGAGGCCTGTCCCCACACACTGAGACTTGAACCGGCTTCTGAGATTTGAAAAATGTCTCTGATGCTTCCTGAGCAAAGGCCAGGGACTTGTGGGGACATTTCCAAAGACCCAATGATTCAGGTTGAGAGTAACCATTCAGGCACCCGCTTCTGCAAGCCCTGCTGAGGCTGCCGGGAAAATGACAATTGTGCTACCTGTCTTTCAGTCTATCTAGTGACTTGACTTTTGGAGGAAAGCAAGGAGAAACAGTGCACACAACCCTCCCCTTCATTTAATTACAGAAACAATCAGGACCAATTTGGCAGCTATTAGAATACTAGTTTGCCTTTATGCCGTCTCTTCACAGTGGGAGCCAGAAGTCTAAATTGGCTGCTACAGGCTGGAGATGAAGACAGAAGGTCAACATTGCTTTAGAAGCCATGTGGAATTAAAAACTGAGGCACCCCGTGGCCTGTGCTGTATTTCACTGCTTGCCTTTGTTCCTCCCCACCTTTGTCTTTCGAGATCTCTGCCTCTGTCACCTCTTTTACCAGGGCTGACCTGGATGCATGAAATACCAGAATGGGAAGGGAATTTGGAGACTTTCTCATTCAACCCCCTTGTTTTTCAAAGACAGAAAATGAAGTCAAGAGAAGCAGGGTGGCTGCCTCAAAGTCGCTAGTGCATTGAAGGAAAGCAGGCCTAGAACAGAGAGACGAGGCTTTACCATGCAGGAATTAGGAGCCTGGACTCTCTGAACGCTTACTTGGCTGTGAATCCTCCTTGCTGCTCTAGTGCTGTGAGTTTGAGCAAGTTACTTCACCATTTGAGTCTCAGTTCCCTTATCTATAAAAGGAGGCTAATACATTGCCAATAATCCCCACCCAGTGCCAGAAAATTAAATGAATGCATAGAAAAACAGAACCAATAGAGAGTCTGGGCTTAATGATATCATTTGAGCAGCTTGATTTAGCCATACCTGAAGTCAGCCCTAATGTTTTAGTTCCCTGATCCAGTAATTTTCTTTACCTTTAGGCTAGTTTGACCTGGGTTTCTGTCATTTACCACCAAAAGAGTTCTCCCTAACACAGCACCAGTGAGGGAACTTGAGCCAAGCCATGCCCAGCTCTGGTCACTTGGGAGAGACTGTGGATAATGGGCTCTAGCTAGGCTTATTCATGCAGCAGGTGAGGCCACAGCTCACAAAGAGGAAAGTGACAGTGAATGGGATGATGGCTTGTTTTAGAATTAAATTAATGCTAAATTACTGTACTAACTTCCTATAAATGAGAAAATCCCAGCTAGGGACTGATGCTTGAGAATTATAACTTGTGGGTCATTCTGTCCCAAGATCTCTGGGTTTTAGGGTCTTGGAGGGAGGTGTAAGTAACATTTCCTTAGCTGGAGACTTCTTTATCTTGTCCTGAGACATCTGGATACCACCTGTCAATTACTGATGCACATCGAGTATACAAAATGTACTCAGGGAGGAGAGATCCAAGATGGCCGATTAACAACAGCTCAGGATTGTAGCTCCCAGTGAAAGCGCAGAGAGCGAGTGGACGCCGCACTTTCAGACGAATTTTTGTTGCCCACAGACTAGGAGATTCCCGGCGGAGGAGCCA
>CAUYLG010022128.1:0-32967 GCA_963573385.1 Cacajao melanocephalus
ACAGTGTCTTATAAGCTATAATATTATTTATATTTCATGGCAGACTCCATAAATTTTGGCAAGCCTAATTTACCAAAAAAAAAAAAAAAAAAAAAAAAGCATTTTCACTCACCTGCTTTTCTCGAGCAGATTCACAGTTGAATAAGAAAGTACCAAATCGGCAACTATACAGATGATCCAAAATTATAATCAAAAATTGTTCATTGAATTCAAAAGCTGTAGGGAACTAAACAAAAACAGGCAAAGAAAGCATGAAACACTTGGACTGAAACTTGACAAAATTAAAAAGATACACCATAGAAGTAAACAAATGCTGCCACACTGCAGGGTTCTAGGAGGGACAGCAGAGGCTGTCATCTGCTCGCACACTGGGGTTCTTTTTTTGGCACTTTACATAGAACTGAACAGTTTAAGTAAGTGTTAAATAAAGCAATAAAGAACAAAAGGAGATAAACAGGCTGATTTTCTGTGTTCTCCTGCATGTACAGTGTAGTTTAGGTATTAAGGTATTTAAGGTATTATGAGTTAGCAGACACGGCTATATATAAGTGTCAGTGTAGAATGTATGACAGGACAACTTGGTATTGTCAATTCCATTGATCTTCCATTAGTAGAAATAACAGAGTTAAATATTTAAGTTTTAAAACTTTATTAGGGAAAATCCCAGATATATCAATAGTAGCAGGAATAAAAAGGGGAACACTCATGTAGCCGGCTTCTGCAATTATTCACACATGACCAGTCTTGCTTCATCTCCATCTCCACCCATATTATTTTGGGGTCATATCCCAACCATTATATTAAAATGTTTAATTTAAACATTAAGTTGAATGTATTTTCATCCCACATGTTCCTTACCTGTTTCGACATCTGCCATACACAATCAATAAACTGGAGGAAAATAGGAGAACGGTCAGCATCTGTGTGGTTTTTATCACCATGACCTATTCTCTGAAATAAATTGATGAAGATAATTTGTTTTAATTAATGAGTACAAAACTGAGAAAAGCGTATAACACATAAAATGTGACAATACAATCAGCAATCTGCCTTCTAAATGCCAAGTTTCTCAGACAGGAAATAATATATACTTCCATGGCAATATAGGCAACGTAAGGTTTGAAAATAATGGAAATTAAGTATATAAACGTCTGTCAAATACCCATAAAAACTCGCGAAGAATCATCATCCTACGTGATTGTTACAACTGTTTCATATAGTTGGAATTCTGTACAAGTCCTGAACAGCTATAGATAGAATGAACATGATAATCCTACTTAGTACGTTAGCAATACACTCAAGCCAATTCCTTCAGTTGCAAAGAGAAGAATCCTAAAGTTTCCAGACTTAAAATCATGTCCAAAAGGTATGATTATTAGAATGAAACACTCTTTCTCTCCTAAAAACAAGACAAAACCAAAAAATTTCACAATGTATTCATTTACTAAACAATGATTCTTTCTATGGCCGGGCGCAGTGGCTCATGCCTGTAATTCCAGCGCTTTGGGAGGGCAAGGCCGGCAGATCACCTGAGGTCAGGAGTTCGAGACCAGCCTGGCTAACATGGTGAAACCCCATTTCTACTGAAAACACAGAAAATTAGCCAGGTGTAGTGGCACGCGCCTGTAATCCTAGCTACTTGGGAGGCTAAGGCAGGAGAATCACTTGAACCTGAAAGGCGGAAGTTGTAGTGAGCCAAGATCATGCCATTGCACTCCAGCTTGGGCAACAAGAGCAAAACTCTGTCTCAAAAAAAAAAAAATGATTCTACTTGAAAATGTTATTCACACTATGAAACTTGGATGAAGGCTAAAATGATACATAAAGAAGTGTTTCTGAAAGGGTAGTCTACAAATCCCCCTCATGAGAATCACTGAGGAGCTGGTTAAAATGTGTATTCAAAGGGCATCTGGAAATAAGACCTAGGAATACGAATTTTTTTTTTTTTTTTAAAAACGGAGTCTTGCTCTGTCACCCAGGCTGGAGTGCAGTGGCATGATCTCAGTTCAGTGCAACCTTTGCCTCCTGGGTTCAAGCGATTCTCCTGCCTCAGCCTCCTGAGTAGCTGGGACTACAGGTGCATTCCGCCACGCCCGGCTAATTTTTTTTTCTTTTTGTATTTTTAGTAGAAACAGGGTTTCACTCTGTTAGCCAGGATAGTCTCAATCTCCTGACCTCGTGATCTGCCCACCTAGGCCTCCTAAAGTACTGAGATTACAAGCGTAAGCCACTGCACCTGGCCTAATTTTAATAGGTTCTTTTGATGATTTCATTAAAAAATTTCTTGGGGAAGTTATTTTTAAAAATTTATTTTTATTTTTAATTGAGAGAGAAATTTATATATACTGTGTATACCATGTTTTGAAGCATATATTTACATTGTAGAATGACTGAGTATACCAAAAATGAGGATACACATTACCTCACAGTTATCATTTTTGTGGTGAGAACACTTTACATCCATTCTCTTAACATTGTTCAAGAATATATTAACTGCAGTCACCATATTATACAATAGCCCTTTTGAACTTATTCATCTCTTGATGATTTACAAAATGCCTATCAGAAAATAAAAAGCCTCAACTGAAAGTCTATAAAATATATTGGACTCTAATAGCTATATTATTTGAGAAAGAATTGTCTAGCTTCCTTCTCTTATGACATTTCAATTTAAATATTTCTATGAAGATTGTATTACTTTCAAGTGAAACTGCAAACAGTGCAGATGGATAAACATGTCTCTTAAAAAGACTTTCACTACTCAAGGCATCATGCATTTTCAGACTCATAGATTTTTTATTACTCTTCAGATTTTCATTTTAATATTGAATATGTAGTTTAACAACTAGTTTTAAAATCCTGAATGGTAGTGATCTATTTTTAGACATTAGCTTTGTTTACTTACGGATGCAAATTTATGTCCAAAACTTATCCATTCTTTTTGTACCAATATTTCGAACCCTTCAATGCTCCTATAGAAGCTATCCAACATCAGCATGGCCAAGGACGTCAGCTGAGCAGTCCTGTCCCATCCATCACTGCAATGCACAAGCACTGAGCTCTTCCCTGAAGAAACTTTGTCTGCCACTTGAATGGCTCCCGTCAAAACGAGCTGGCAAAGAAAAATATGTGAGTCAGTAGTGAGCTATAAGATACTGTTTAAATTTGGTAGTTTTTAAACCTAGAAAAAGCCATGCTTTAAAATACCAATTCCAGAACAAAGATTTATCAAAATGCACCACTAAGCGCTACAGGGTCTATTGATCTTCCTCTACAGACACTGCATTTGAATGTGCCCAGGTATTAAAAAACAAACCCAAACAAACCAAAAGTCAAACTGCATCCCAAACTTATTTTCATGGATGTGATTGTGACTGTGATAGTGTGCTAGGCCTGTCATAAAGTACTACAAACTGTGAGGCTTAAACAACAAAAAATGCATTGTCTCACAGTTCTGGAGGCTAGAAGTGTGAGATCAAGGTGTTGGCAGCACCACGCTAACCACTAAAGATCTTTTCCAGGTCGCTCTTCTAGCTTCAGGTTGTTTCTTGGCTTGTGGCAGCATAACTCCGATTTTCACATGGCAGTCTCCCTGTGTGTGTGTGTCTGTGTCCAAATTTCTTCTTTTTAGAACGACCCTAGTCATAACGAAGGAAGGGCTCACACTACTGCAGTATAGTTTCATTTCAACTAAACATGTCTATAAAGACCTTATTTTCAAATAGGGTCACACTGAGGTACTGGAGGTCAGGACTTCAACATATAAATTTTTGAGGGACAAAAACTCAACCCATAACAATGATCAGATTAAAAAAAAAATCACTGACCCAACATGTCGCATCTGGACTATCAAAGTCTGATACAGTGAAATTCACCTTTTGACCTTTAAATTGGCAATATATCAACTCTTATTTGGCTCATAAACAGTAGGTACTTAAAGTGAAAGTATTCTAGTAAAAATTTGAGACTTAGAAGTATCAATAAATATAGGTATACAATGAGTTACTGCTATGATGTCATGTTTTGATGATTCATGCATTCAGAGAGACTTTATAAACCATGCACTATACCCATCATGAGTGTGAGTGCGATAAGATTTAGCAAATTTATACAGTTGTGCAATCATCACCATAATGTAGTTGTAGAACACCTGCATCACCCAAAAAGTTTACTTGTGCCATCTAAGGTCAATTCTTCTTCCACGTTGACCCCCAGGCAACCATTGATTTGCTTCCTGTCTCTGTAGTTGCCTCTAATAGAAATTTTACATAAATAGAATCATGCAATAGGTGGCCTTTTGTGACTCGCTTCTTTCACTTAGCATCACGTCTTCAAGATTCATCTGTGTTGTAGCATGAATCAGTACCTCCTTACTTCTCATGGCCACATAACCTTCCATTGTGTATAGACAGACCACATGTTATTTATCCACTCAACCGATGGACATTTTATTGTTTCTAGCATTTGGTTACTATGAGTAGTGCTGGCATGAACTGCTGCATACACATTTTTGGAGGGACACAGTGTTTTTATTTTTCTTGGGTAAAATATCTTGGAGTGAAATGGTTGGATCATGTGGTGAATGTATGTTCAATTTTTTAAAGAAACTGCCAAACTATTTTCAAAAGTGGTTGTACCATTTCACATTCCCACAAACAATGTATGAGAGTTCCATGTTGTCACATACGAACAGCAATTTGTATATATAATGTAATTTTGGGTTGGTTTTTAAAAGACTTCTTTCATGGAGCTTCCAAAATTCTAACAGCCATGCAACAGAAATGTATTATGGTCATTTTACCTAATTCAAGGAAATGGAAATGGAAATAGAAATTCATTTATTTTAACGAATTCATGGAAAAATCAGACCAAGTGAAAGATCTGATGTATGAGGGGTGAAAAATTACCTACTGGGTATAATGGTCACTATTCGGGTGACGGGTAAACTAGAAACCCAAACCTCAGTATGCAATATGTCCATGTGACAAACCTGTACATTTACTTCTTAAATCTACAAAAATAAAGAAATGTAACTTCATTAAGCTTTACATATACAATATAACTAAAGATAAGTGGATAAAGTAGTGCCAAGTAGGAAAGGTTAATGGACCTAAGAACACCTGGCACATCAATTAGTTGTACAAAATCCATTACTCCGAAAATAACTAGAGCAGTTTATTTCTTCAAGCATTTTAAGTATTCTCCTTGAAATCCTGTTTACAATTTTCATTTGAAGTACTTCTGAAGAAAGGGCTGTTGAGAAGCAAAGGTAATATACTAGATCACTTGAGTCCAATTTAATGAAGTTGGGGTTCTAACGCATTTTATAGAGGGCAACTCTCACTCGAGATACTTCCCTCATTTATAATTTAAAAAAAGGACTCAATCTCAGCCAATTATTTTGAAAAATAGTAGCTGTGTTCCAATGAAGTATGAATTCCCACGATCACTTCTGACAGAAACAGCTACAACTATCTAATGAAACTAAACTAGAGTTTTAAAAACACATGGCCAAAAACTCTTAAATAATCTGATGGACTTGTGGCTGATGGGAAGAAATGACAGCCATCAAGCAGCATACATCACGATGTTGAGAGCACTGGCTCTATGGCCGAAAACCTGGGCCTAAAACCTCGTTCCACTTTTGATATCTCGTGCTTTGGGCCAACTAAGTAACCATGATTTCTTTCTCTCTACTGTGAAGAAATGAGCGATATCCCCAGTAGCTTGTCTTGGACTAAAGGATACTTCCCATAAAGTGCTGACATTGAGCACAGGCTCAGTGAGGGCTAGCTGCCATCCAAGATGCCCAAAATAATATGACGCTTTAAAAGAAGAAGGACTATAGGGGAAGAATATTGTATCGAAAAGGACAAAGAGGAACTACAACCTTTAGATATCACAGAGTCCGCCTTCTACCCTGCCAGGACTGTCAGTGAACTGGAATGAGGATTTGAGAGGCATGCTAAGGATGGTGATTTTCTCATTGCAAAAGGCTTGCCCTGGTTTCATGCATTGAGTGGTGACACCATTTCACCAGATTACCGGTTAGTGATGGCCATGCCACCTCTCTGTCAGCAGACCCAGGGCTATAAGATAGTGTAGGAGGCTGAATAATGGTCACCAAAGATGTCCAGGTTCGAATCCCTGGAACCTGTGAATACTATCTCACATGGTAATAGGGACTTCGCGGATGTGATCAAGTTAGTGATTTTGAGATGACAGATTATTCCAGATTATACAGGGGGGCCTAAATTACATCACACAAATCCTGATATGAGAGAGGCAGAGGGAGATTTCACACAGGCAGAAGAGGGGAAGGCAATGTGACCACAGAGGCAGAGGATGGAATGATGTGGCCACAAGAAGCTGAGAGGCAGGAAATGGATTTTCCCCTAGGGCTTACAGAGGGAATGCAAGCCAAAATATTCCATCCAGTATTCAAGGTCCAACTCAAGGCTATCCACAACTCTGCTCCACTGTCTGAATTGCTATGATGTGACTGATGCCTGAGAAGCCATGAGTCAGATATCGTTACAAGTGTCCACCTGGATTCCCCAGTCTCCTGGTACCTCCTTTGGTTTCCGTAGAGGACAGTGACAGTTTCTTTCATTTCTTTCATTTCTTTCATATCCCCTTTGCTATAGACAAAACTATAAAACCTTAGAGAGATCTCTTAAAACATTTTCCACATTCCTTAAGTGGGAACTTCATCTTTTGCAGATGGCCTTGCCTCCTAACTTCCTCAGACTTCTGAGCCGTTCAATAAGACCTACTGTCACCCAGTCTCTCTTCCTTCTATCTAGCTCAAAGTAGCAGCTGAGCCACCTTGCCAATAACTCCTGTACCTGTACTCTCTCTTTAAAAATATCTTTTTTCTTATTTGTGAAAGTAATATATATTCCCTGAAAAAAATGGAGAAAACATAGGCCTATGACTCAGAAATAATTATTCACATATTGGTGGATACCTTTCTAAACTCTGTATACGTATAACTTTTTTGTACATTTTGGTTGTTCCAATGCTTTTCCACTTTTTTCTTTTAAGAAATGGGGTCTTGTTCTGTCACCCAGCTGGAATGCAGTATTACAATTGTATTAATGGGTCACTGCAGCCTGAAAATTCCTGGGCTCAAACAATCCTCCTGCTTCTGCCTCCTGAGTAGCTGGGACTACAGTTGTGCAGCACCACAACTGACTACTTTTTGTCTGTTTGTTTTTTAGTTTTGTAAGAGGCAGCTTTCGCTACGTTGCACAGGCTGGTCTCAAACTCCTGGGCTCAAGTGATCCTCCTGCTTTGACCTCCCAAAGCCCTGGGACTACAGGCATGAGCCACCATGCTGGCTCTGTTTTTCCACTATCATAAGCATTCTAGTATATTCATCTTTTTAGACCTGTGTGATTATTTCCCTTAAAAAATTCCTGAAGTATTTTCTCTTTGTCTACAAAACAGGCTGAAGCTTCCCATGACTTGAAAAGCCCTTCTCATAGTCATATGATCCTCAACACTTCCCCCTTCCTTAACTCCCTCTCTCTTTAAAAGAAAAGTTTATATTCACTACCTCTATTTTCTCACTCATGCCCACCACATCACTAGACACCCCCAAGGTCATCAAGGACCTTGCTAAGAAACGTCCTTCAAGTATCACTGACACTTTCTTAAGACCCTTTCTTTACCTTCCAATACTCTCCTTTGATGGATTTCTCTCTTATGCCTGGTTCACTGAGCTCCACTTCTCACCTCCTCCCCTGAATACAAACAGGCCCAAAGCTCCACTCAAAGTCCTCTGATCTTTTCCCCACACAACCTCTCTCAGAATCCACATTAAAGGGCTTTGCTTGTGTTTGTTGCCCAACAGCTGACTGCCAAACCGACATCTCAGTCCTATGTCTTTATTTTGGGTTCTACTTTGCAGAGAACCTGCCTGTTAGTCACAACCAGGTGGATGGCCCACCACTATCCCAAATGCATGGTGTTTCTCTTGCCCAAGGTCCCAATCACGATTACTCTTCATCTGCAAATGGTGGCATGCTTTTCTCAGCTAGCCAGGCTCACCTTCTTGGTGTCATCGTACATTTCTTTAGACCTGGCACCTAGCTAATCATCAAGTACCACAGGCCCTCCCTTGGAAACATGTCTTTCGCTCTCGTAGTCCCCTCACTCCCACACTGGCAGCATTCAAACTAGGCCATTACTACCCCCATCTTTGCACTCTTAAAATAGTTCTGTTTTCTCTTCCTTTCCTCTCCTATCTGTTCTATAAGCAGCTGACAGAACATTTTCCTAAAATACCTTGCTATTCCAAAACCTCTGGGGGCTCCCAACAGCCTAACCTGACAGTCAAGCCCCTGTTCATCTGGGTTCTGCAGGTTTGTAGATTAACCTGCAACTATGGAAATCCTTACTCTTCCTAATTCCATCCCACTTACACCTGTTTCTGGGCCTTTTCTAGGTTGTCCTCTTTCTCTAGAATGGATTCCCCCATCCTTCCACTTTCTTCAAGGACCAGATTCAAATCCCACCGAATCGCAAAGGGAATGTTCCTTCTACTAAGTTTGCTATATATATGTCTCTTTTTATCTATATAAATAAATGCTCTACATTTATGTCTCTCTGTCATCTCTCCAATCATATATGAACCTCCTTAAATATACCATTTTCCCATTCACAAGGTCTAACATAAAAAACAAAACTTTTTATTTTACAATAGTTTTACATTTACAGAAAAACTGTAAAACTACTATAGAAAGTTCCCATATACTCAACCCAGTTTTTCTTCTTATTGACATCTTACGCTGATCACAACTATGGCATGTCATGTTGTACGGTACATTTGTCACAACTAATGAACCAATATTTATACATTATTAACTTATCATTAATAAAGTTCATACATTATTTGGATTTCCTTCATTTTTACCTAATGTCCTTTTTCTGTTTAAGGATCCCATCCAGGTATCACATTATATTTAGTTGTCACGATCAGTTTTTTTTTTTTTTTTTTTTTTTGAGATGAAGTCTCACTCTGTCGCCCAGGCTGGAGTGCAGTGGCATAATCTTGGCTCACTGCAACCTCCGCCTCCCAGGTTCAGGCAATTCTCCTGCCTCAGCCTCCTGAGTAGCTGGGATTACAGGCGTGTGCCACCACACCCAGCTAATTTTTAAATTTTTTTAGTAGAGACGAGGTTTCACCATGTTGGTCAGGCTGGTCTCCAACTCCTGACTTTGTGATCCACCGGCCTCAGCCTCCCAAAGTGCTGGGATTACAGGCGTGAGCCACTGCGCCCAGCCTCACAATCAGTTTTTTTTTTTTTCTGTAATTTATTGGTGAAGATGACAAATTCATAAAAAAATGAAAGTTAGGCAAAATAAAAATAAGATTTCCATCAAGTTGGAAAATAAAATTTGACTGGAGAATATATCTTAATAACTCACCTATAAATTAAAGCTGGTTTTTTGTTAACAGAACTAAATGGTTTCTAAAAGTGTTAGTTCCCTCAGATCACTTCAAGTACTTTTTAAAAATTGGAGAATTATTGATGCCTTTATCAGGATAAAGGATTGAAAATAATAAAACACAAAATCAATTCTTTAAAATAAGTCATTTGAGATTAGTTTCAAAAAAACAACAACAACCTTTATCTAGGTCCAAAGAGGTCACACCCAGTAATGGTTAGATAATAAATCGGCTATTCCTAAATAAACCTGCATGAAAGACTTAACAACTTAATAATGAAAGATGGAAACAGATGTCTTTGCAAACTCTAAAAGTATTCTGGAGTGATGATGTGAAATCTTTAATTTAGGTAAGCAAATTATAAAGCAACATAAAACTGTCAAATGCAGTCCTCCACTACTAAGTTTATCCTTCAACGTCCATTTTTTAAGGAATTAAAAAACATCTCCATTCCACTAAACAATTACATTCTTTTTTATATACGCAAATATTTTTACAAAATATACTTGCCTTGATGTGTTCTAACCAATGAGTAGACTCCAAACTGGACAACCAATGAGATTCTTCTACATTAGGATAAACAATGTCCTTCACTTTTTTTAAAGATTCCCGCATAACATGAATATTATGAATGTCTAAGAAGAAAAGTTCGGCATTATGATATGCATCATCACTTTCATATCCTCCTCCTGTTGCCTAAGAAACAACACGAAACACAAACAATCAGTTGAGTCTTCTATTTCATTAGAAACTTACACAAATATTTCTAAAGCTATTTGTCCTCCAAATAACCCTAAACCCGCCAATTTAAATGAATAATTGATGTGACTTGACTTCCTAGCCAACACTAAGTCTCAAAACCATTAGTCACACTTTGAGCTGAAAAAAAGACAGAAGGCTGGCAATTTCCTGGGGAATCTGTATTCCTAAGGAAAAAAATCATCCTCAAAATGCTCTATAATTAATTGCTCTTCTTCCGGATCTGGAAAGGCAAAAGCAGGCTGTGAAAGGTCCTCGTTCTCCATTAGTTTCGTAGCTCTGATAGTATTCTTCAGGGAGGAGGGGGGAGGCCGCCAGACTGAGCCAGCAGCAGGCACCTCCGGCTCTTTACAGCACTCACGTAGGACGTAGGACGTGATGCATTAGAGGAAAACAACAGGACTTGGAGTCAGACCCAGGCTGATAGCTCAGCTTGAGCTTCTCCTTGCCCTGTGATCTGGGGCAAGGCACTTAACGTTTCTGAGCCCCAACATCCTTTCCTGTAAAAAAGGGGATAATACTACTGAGGTCTCACACTATTAAAGGAACCACACTCTATTATAATAGCCAATGCCAGCCACTATTTAATGAACCCCTATGACATCCCAGGCATTGTGATTCTTGCTTTACATGATTTTATCCTTCAGCAATGTTGCAAGATAGGTATTACTCTCCTCATTTTGCAAATGAGAAAACAGGAACTCAGAGATGCTAGTTAACTATCCCCTAAGTCCCACAGGTAATAAGTGGAATTTAAGTCTAAGTCTAGCTTCAAAGCTTGAATTTTTTCTACTAAACCACGACAATTTCTCTGCTATGCAAACACCAATGACAGAGCACTGCACATAGTGAGCTCTGAAAGAATAAACGATTTCAAAAGGAGACAAGATGGCTACCACCTATTGTAGCATCTACAAGTATTAACTTGCCAGGGCAGGCTTTGGTTCATCTTCACAGCATGGTGAAGAGTGCCCATTTTCTACACTGATAAAAACACATGCGATGGTTTCATTTAGGAATCTGGTTGCATTCTGCTTAAATGTTTTGAAATGGCATAGGACACGTGGCGTTTGGCCCTTTAAGAAACAGTTCAACAGTTCTGAGACTTGCAAAGAAAGCAATATTATACCAACTCGAGTGCCCTGTAGGACAGAACAGGGAAACATCTGCCTGGGGCTGAAGAGGAAAGGAGAAGTCAGCAGACAAATGTGCCATAGCTACAATATGGCTCTTTTCTCTTTATTATTAACAATGGAAGGAATATAAGCTTATAGCCATGTATAGAAGGGCCAAAGAAACAGGTTTTTTTTTTTCTGAGGTTAGTCACAGAAAAAGGCTTCCTGCAGAAGTAAGGTTACCATCCATTTAGGTTTCAAACCTGGAGACCTTTTAAGCCAGAGATCTTGGTCTCCAAAGACTCCAGACAAGAAAATATGCTTAGGCAGAAATATTTCTTTAGAGCTTGCCTAAATAGCATCACTAGTAAGTAGACAGTAAACATTCACAGTGTTGTTTTAAAAAGTTATTAGCTAATAAATAAGCAATTTATTATTTAAGTGAGCCACTTGCCCCTCTTCCTGGTTATCTATGCTTTGGGGAAGAACTCAAGAGATGCTCCCTCCAAGTAGCAGTCACTTTTGTAAAATGCAGGCACAGCACAGGGTCCGGGAGGAAATGGCCAGCCTGTTTTGCTCAATCTGCAAGCCTATAATGCAGTGACACGTCTCCCTCCCACAGGCAGATGACCTGCTTCTCTACACATGTGGTTTTTCAATAGTTATGGTGATTTTCAAAGAGATTCTTGAAACGAGATCCCTTCATAAAACTGAAAATAATAAGTGAAAAAAAAAAGGCAAAATGTACTTTATTACTCATTGCTAATGTTTCTGGTAAAAACAGACATTAGCACAGTTCCACATTAATTCATCACAACGTACTGTCACAAAAATAGAAGCAGCTTGCTGCTAGATCTTACTGGTCCCTGGATTTTGTTTAATTTAAAATGATGTGCCGTTGCTTGTTGCATCTGGGGATGTAAATTTCTAAATATCCATAAGGGAGGAACAATTAGGTCCAAGAAGAACAGAAGGTCAGAAAGGGCAATAATCAATTAGTCAAGCACACACTGAGTTC
Organism: Cacajao melanocephalus; assembly: GCA_963573385.1. Classification (NCBI taxonomy): domain Eukaryota; kingdom Metazoa; phylum Chordata; class Mammalia; order Primates; family Pitheciidae; genus Cacajao; species Cacajao melanocephalus. The sequence continues at coordinate 12,350 of CAUYLG010022128.1, forward strand.
CCAAAAGTTTGAATTCTACATCTCCGGTTACTTTTGAAGTGTTCTTCTTTGGTTTTCCTTTCTTCAACAAAAAAAGAACAATGTAGATTACCTAGGACCATGATGTAAAGGTCTACAGGCCTGTTGCTATGGATATAGACGACTAGCGGAGACAGCAGAGGGAGGGGGACACGACTGAGCTTTCTAAAAGAATGACAGAGATCTGTAAAGCTTAGGCTTTTTCCTTGATATTTTCCTTCCTTTGACTCCTAAGAGGACTAGAAATAGAGGCGTGTTTCCTGAGTGTTAAAAAGGGTTTCAAGAATTCTATTGCTATAATGAGCTTTAGAGTTAATATAGTGTATCCATTTCATACATTTTAATATTCTAACATATTCTTTGTAAATACTTTATTATAGTGCTATATCATATCTATTTCAGGCTAAATATGTACATGAAAATATTGCTTTATATATATATTCACTCTGAATTATGTATGAAAGATAATAAGATCAGAGATATATAAAATTAAAGACAATCCAAGAAGATATTTAGATTTATAACTGATTTCCTAAGTGTTTCACTTACGATTCCTAATTTACTTGTCAATTTAACTTACTGATTGCTTTACATATAATTTCAAAATCATTTCTAGACAAAAAAACAACAGTAGTAACAAATAGCTGGTTCAAAAGCATGCATGAGGATGAGGAGGTGGCCCAGGATTAAACGTGTCGGATAGAAGACCTGTGTGCAAATAACGAAGAGTTGAGCTCCGTATACATGCAGCCTGACACATCCTAGTACGGACAGACGTCACAGATTCTATTAGGAAGCTGCTGCACCTATCTGAGCTGCTCAAGAACTTGTTTTGCTTTCTGGTTCTTGTCTTATGTTCTGAATAACTGAAGATGCTATACAAATGACCTCAGGATGAGCAATGTATTAAAGATGATGAAATTTTAGCCTACAGCTGATGAGAAACAAAAAATCTGAAAGTTGGAATGTGAGTGAGCAATTTGGGGAGGGCATTTGAAGGTGACAACAACAATGGGAGGAGAAGAAAAAGAAAAACAACAAAAAGGAAAAACAGAACACAAAATGCACATCAATCTGGGGCCATTCAGTGTAGGAGCAAAAGGCCCTACGCCTTGCAGCAGCTTCTGAAGCAATACTATGCAGTCGCTGATGTTCATAATGACCCTAATCAAAGTGCATTCAGCATATTCTGCTTAGGGCAAAAAGTCAATCGAGACAGACTTCTTTAAAAACGGTCAACTTTGTGTATATATTTGTGCTTGGAAAACTTACGTACATGGATCTACTCACTTCTGGAATTCTCTTATGTAAATGAGAATACATATATGTGAGTATATGTGGGTATGGAGGAGGGAATGTTTGGGTAAGCATACAAATTTAGTATTTTAATAATTACAGCTTCCTGTAACTCCTCACAGATGCCTCAATAGTATACACAATGAGTGATCATCCACAGCTGAAAGAGCTTTAAAGAGAATCTAACTTTTGCCTGCCTAAGGTTCTGGCCAAAACCCAAGTTCTTTACAGTCTAGACATGCCTATTTACCTAGAGTTTATTTGCATTCGATTTTAGTGTATTCGATTTTGTTTTAGTTTTGTGATTACAATTATTTCCTATTTAAGAGAATTGGTTTTCTTAACTATTAATGTAAACCCACGTGCTTCTATACCATGACAAAACATTCACAGAAAACACTGCAATCTGTACGTCAGCTACGTGTCGATCATATCATTAAGTCCACTCACCTTGTTGGCCACTGCATTTACGCTGGGTCTTGCATCATAAATGGTGAGTTTGGAAATCTGTTTGTTAGTCTCCCTGATAACATCAAGATATTTCTCATCATCTTTATTTCGTTTCCCACTCATACCGACAAGAGGCTGACTGCAACGCACAATGACCGTCTTGTTTTCTGGATGAATCCATGACAGCACCTGTGGTTAGGTCAGAAAGTTTAAGCTGTCAAGAAAGCAAATCTCCAAGAAAACAAAACTGCAAAACAGTAAAGCAGTAACAATTATCAAGAAGTGAATCTGACTGTGCTAAAACAGAATACTTGTTCACCTGTAAGCTCACTGTGTGAGTGTGCCCAGAGACATGCATTTAATAATATAACAATTCAGAAACAAGTACAATTACCAGCCTTTTCTTAATCAGCACATCTAATAGAAATTAAACGCTTACCTAAAAATAGTTGTATCACTTAAAGGAAACTGAAAACTTGATCCCATTTTAACTATGTACCTTGCACTGGATTTGTTATCATATAGAAGCAGCTTTGGCAAACGTGAGAGGTAGAGCAAATCGTCTGTGGTACAGTATGTTTCTCATAATAGCAACTCATGTCTATAGATCATTTTCTCGAACAGTCTCAGTTCTAGAATCTAGCACAGGAAGGAAGAAAACCCAAGGAGGGCAAAACGGATCTCAGGACAGCCCAAAGAGCGAAGATCTGCTCGTCACCAAAGTGCAGTGTGGACATCCGATCCCTAGGAGACCTCATCAAGCCCTGATTCAGAACCTGTCTTCTCTAACTTTATACACAAGTCTAGTACATTTGCTCCCTGGTTTCCAAGCTCATAGCATGTGAAAAGTAATATGTGTAAAAGGTATCTAAAATGTAATATACCAAAAACGACAGAATTGTACACTTGAGATGGGGAATTGTTTGGTATGTGAAGTAGATCTTAATAAAGCTGTTAAAAATGAGGAGCTGGAGAACTGCAGCACAGTGGGTGACAATGTGGACTTTGTGGTCTAGTGCCATCTCTGCCACGGCTCTAACCTCAGGCATTTCACTCGCAGCTTCTCTCGCTTCCCTTTACCTCTTCCATAAAATGGGGAGAATAATATAATCTCATAGGGTTGCTGGGTGGCCTGAAGAATGCCCAAAACGTCTGCAATAAACACTGGCTCGCGTTAGCTTATAGAGGCAGGCCTAGCAGCCAGGAAAGTCAGTTAACAAAAACTACAAAATGCAGACACTAAGAACTAAAGAAGCACAACCCTGTGGGCTCATTCAACATAACACCAAATTTCCTGATGTCTCTGACATTACCTACGCCACAATGGCAAATGACAAACACTGATGTTTATAAAAATTAGTGTTTATAATAATGACAATAGGTTATTAAGAAAAAATTATACAACGATAATATTCATTCTCAGAACAAATATTTGAGTCTTTGCACCATGCTAGAGACCAATTAAAAACATCATTGTAGGCTCTGCCTAAGAGTCCAAAGGCTCAGAACTGGGAGCCTTGGAGAAGGTACTAGTGGGACCTAAACCTCCACCTTCCAGTCTACAATGCACAGCACATATGAGATCCGCCTTGCCTTCTTCCTATGGCCCTGGTATGAAGAGAGACAAGAGACATGAGATCACTTTAAAGGAGCAGTTTCCTACACATTTAAAAGATTTATTATTTGAGAAAGACTCTCATCAAGTTGCAAATTTCAGTTGGGCCATAGGCAGTGGCCTCTCTCCTCCTGCCCCTCTTCTCTTTGTGGTGCCATGTTAGGAAATGCTACTCTTCTGAGTTGTTTCACCTCTTAATTTCTTTGCAGCAGGGGGGATTCTTACTACTTTTTAAAAAGGATACTTATTGTAGAGGTAAATAGGTACAAATAACGTTCATTTCACAGTGTCAACTAACATGAGTGCTTTTATAGTATATGGCACTGTATTACATTATTATTAAAATTAAAATCCAGAAGCCATAGATAATTAAGGAGGTACACAAATACCTAACCACTGAAAGATGTTTATCACAGCACTGTATATAGTAGCCAAAGATTAAACAGAAGCTGTATGTCTCACAATGGAAAACTGATTAAATAAATTGTGGTACATCTACACATTGGCATATGAGCAGATCATATTTAGCAACATAGGAAGTTGTTTACAAGATACTGCTAGGTAGAAAAAGTAGACTGAGACACAAATTATAGAATAATTTCATTTTTTTCAAATATATACATATGCCTAGAAGGAAGTCTGGAAGGATATATACCAAAACTGTTAACACTGGTTCTCACTAGGTGGCAGACTCCTTTTTACTTATCGGTATTTTTTATAATGCTTAAAATGAACATGCATTACTTGTACATGAAAAACTCAAAAAATTAGGACAAATCTGTTTGAGAACAAGAGAATACATATCCATTAATGAGAACATTTAATGCACATGGATTATTTCGCTACCTGGTGATATTTTATTATAATTTGTATCTTATTTACATGCAAAATAAGATCTCTCTCCCATCACTTCCTTTTGCATTTTTACATGAACTTTTATAAAAATAACTGACTATCAGAAATTAATGATTTCACATTAAAGGCATGTATGTTCCCTGGGTGTAAGCAAAGCTCTGAGACTTAGTCAACAGTCGGGTAGTTAGAAAACATCCTGAAAATAACATATTACCATGCTTAATAGTACCTAATAGTAGATCTGTAAATATGTAGAGGTGACAGGGAGCTTAGTCTTTCCTACAAAATCTATTTTAGGAAAAATAAATACAGATTGGTGGCCATGATAAAGTAAGAAGGATAATAATTATCCATCCGCTCCACAGCGGCTACTCATTCATTCAGAATAACGGAGACTACTGCATCAAGATGGCAACCAAGCATGGTGGAAAGGGCACAGCTGTTTAATTTTCTCTCTTGTTCCAAATCCCATGGAATTCACCCACATACACAAGTGACACAGCAGATGCTCAATAAATATGAACTGAAGACAGCCAGCCAGGGTAGGGATGTAGTCTGTGGCTATGGTACAAAAAAGCAGGTCCAAACAGAGCACAGAAGACTGAACTTGTAACCCTAGCTTCATTAGCACCATGTTCTAACAACATGAGCTAAAGAATATGCTTTCAAATACAATTTATATCGTGAAGATATGAATGGACACTACTAACTGGAGAATCAAGTGAATTAAAAAAAAATCATTCCATTAGGGATTTATTAATTTAACAGGTAAAATAATAATGCTATAGTGGAAAAATGTGAAAGATGCTACCTTAGCAGAATAATCACAATTAACATCACTAATAATGGGACCAATCAACAGCATGTCTCCTGAGGTGGTACACTGAGAACACAGCATCAATTCTGCAGTTTTATGGCTAGAAGTGTATAACAAGTGAATTTAAAAAATTACAATTCATATTAGGTTGATAGAATGCAAAAGTTTCATGCAAATATCCTTTTAAGGAAAAAAATCGTCTAGACTTGAAAAAGGCAAGGTGACATTAAGTCTTAATTTCTTCAACCTTTGTTTTTAAACATTTACTAATATTGGGGGAAAAAACCCTATGTATTTATGGCAGACCCTGAAAATTAGCACGAGAAAATACATAGATTTTTAGTCAATGTTTTTCAGTGTTAGATAGTAGGACATGCCCTTTAATATTTAAGGACCAAATAAGAGCTTTGTGACCTAGGTGCAATGATACTGTATGGATACTGTCTGGAATAATCTGTACTTGACTCCAGTTAGACAATGGTATTGGGGAAGCCTGCAAAGGTAATGGGGATGAGCTCATGGTGAGTATATGTCAAAGTCTGTGCTGGCACATCGTATAAGAAGATAGTGCGTTCTTTCCAGCATGATTTATCTGACATTTATCAAGAGCCTATCATATATCACGTATTGTGCCATAAAGACAAAAGCCACAAGGAGCCTGCCCTTCCTTGCTTCCTTCCACACAGCACTTGGTTCCCATATGACAGCATTAGTTGCAGCCCTTCTCTCGTAGAAGGCTCTTTACTTGCATTCATTCTTGATCCTTAGTTGCAAGCTCCTAGAAGGCAGGTGACAGCATACTTCTTCTCCAACTTGGTACGGTGCTTTGCACTCAGAAAGCACTTGGTAGGTATTTTTGGGATAGAATTCCAAACGGACCATTTCTCTAAGTTACACAAACATCATTCTTATGGACTAAAAAGTGCTCTTCCAGAGAAACGTTAACTGCAGTACTCACTGGAATTCGATTTCGGGACCTGAAAGTTGCAACTCTCCGGAGGTCATCATCTGTGGCACGATAAGGAACCACCAAAAGAGCAGGGTAAGTGTCACAGAGCTCATAGCACTTATTAATGAAAGTTATTCTCCAATGGTGATTGGGCAAGCCCTGTGAGGAAAAAAGAAAGTTCAAGTCAGTATTGCTTGACTTCATCTCCGAATTTGGCCTTGGGCCTCTTTTCTTGCTTCTAGCAATATGTGCACATGCCTCTTTGACTACAGGGTGATGACAGTCTACCTATTTATAATAAGGGTGCCAAATCAATAATCCAGACAACGTAAGAACACAAGACGAAACACTGGTGGTTTTTACAGTTCTAAACTATATTTTGTAAATACAGATTCTCTTGAATTCAAGATCTTCCTTTATTTTGTGTTCACATATTCTTTACTACCTGTACCACACAGATAAACCCAAGTTTGTCCCCCACCCATGCACCCCTCCCAACCCCTAAAAAAGTACTCTGCTTTATCTCAATCGGGGTCTAACTGAGGGTAGAAAAGAGATCAGGCAACTTCCTCTCCCTGCTCAAAATAGAGTGAATGCTTCAGTCTGCTCCAAACTGGAAAGAGGCTGAGCTCATGAAGAAAATCACAGAGGGGAAGTAAAGGAAAACCCCTCTGGGGAGGCTCATTTCGCCACCTCCGATGAGATTTTTTCAATCAAGTTGTTCAGAATTGATGATCGCCCTACAGGTTGTGTGAGAAACACAGTCATTTGCATTTTAAGCATATTGCTAATGTGACAGGGAGACACAGAAGACACCTCCCATCCTACCATCTCCCCACAAAATTGTATTTAGTATGGAAAAGATCCAGAGGTGGTGGAATATTCTCTCCCCATTCTCACAAATGCACAGATACACACATGAAAGTGAGCTATGTGGGTGTTTGCTTTGGGGACAGACATTGTACCTTTTCTTTAGGTCTGGCCCTAGAGACCACGGACCAAACAGATGTTGAGTCTGATGCTGAGTCCAATTAGACAGTTATAAGTCCCATCAGAAAGTTATAAGAAAAAAAGATTGAATATAATGGCAGTCTAAAACAAAATACCTTCAACAGTTCATATATGCATGCAATCTTAAAAACAGGAACTGTTTTGTTTTGAGCTAGAAGCTTTGAACTAAAAAAAGCCTTAATGTTATCAATAACACTTCAAAAATAAGGTAAAAATATTTTAATACATCATTTACAGAGGTCTCCAAAACATGCAAAATGTTTTCATGGTCCTTCTTCCGCCTCAGTAGCTAGTCCAGAACGGAGGCCATTAAAATGGAAGGAGTGCACGGCCTTAGAAAACTCAGCAGTCTAAATGTGACTTATGGAAACAACAGGATATACTACTTCACATGTGTTCTAGAGCTAATCTCCTGTACCCAAATTCCAGAGCGTCAAATCTGTTCACGAATATGCAAACCACTGATTAAGACTAAAAAAGGAAATGAATCCAGGTTTTTCATGGTGAAGGTGGTGACTAGATGGTTCTTCTCAAGTCTAGGGTTCTATGATTTTACTTTATATTCACTACCTTTTCATATAAAGCAAATGGGCTTGATCTGATTCTCAAAGCTCACTCAACAAAATTTTTCAATTACCTTAAGAGCTTTGTAGAACAAGAACTGTGAATAATCCCATCACACAACTCCTAGCTGTCTACAGATTTGGTTATACTAGAGGTCAAACTGTGGCTCTTGTTACATATTATGCACAGAATTCCCTTCACAAAAATACTGCAAGAGACATTTGTCCCTGAACAGCAACATGAAACCAAGCCTTTTGCCTTTATTATAGCAAATAAACATGCATTAGGTGACATGCATATAAGACAGCAGCAAAGGCAATTATAATGTACACTCATCAAAGCTTTCTTGAAAAAGGCATCATTACAGGAAAACAGTTCTAATTCATTTGAATCTGCAAACTGAAATGAATATAATTTAAATCTAACTGCCAGTAATAGTTAAGCTCCCAAACATTCATATACATAGCAACATCAAGTCCTAAAGTATAACATCTAAAATGTTTGACTTTTCTAAATCCTAAGTATTTAATTCATTTTATAAACAACACAAAATCGATGCTCTTCATATAGGAAGGAAATAGACTTTAGTCATCCAGCTTCAACGAAGCTTGAATATGGCAATGGAATGAGCTTGTAAGTTATACAGTGATAGACAGAATGAGATATATTGTACAAAATGTGGATAATACCACTACCATTGAAAAGATATTTAGTAAGGATGTCGCTGATTCTCAGAAGATGGCTGATGACATATTGTCATAATGCATGTTTCAGGTTCATCACATACTGGATGATAGTATCTAACAACTTACCTGCCTCCGGTATTCTTCCACTGGATTGTAAACTGTCCATCCATCCACATTAAACTTTTCTTCATTTAAAAATGCAAATAAGGGCTAGAAAAGGCAAATAAATAAATAAATAATTTAAAGTTCAGTGTGAAGGAATAGTCTACTATTAATAGTACATCCTTTGATTTGTCACAAAATAAATTTCACCAGATCTGCTGACCATGAAGTTACAACCCAAACCAAGACTTATGACAAAAACAGTGGAAAACTCAGATCAGACTTCCGCTAACTTCTATCTTGAGTAATAGTAAGAAACCTCAATTTTCTATGCCTCTGAGTACCTCTCTCAATTGTTCCTTTAATGATGTTCCACCAAAAATCTGACTACCAGACCAAAAAGTGCCTATCAATTTTAAACAGTATTAGTATTAGCAAATGATCACGTGCAAGCCACTAAAAAGAAAGAAGGAAAGAAAGAAAAATAAAATTCAGGAATTATTATTAAATGGTGCAACTGTCTCAAAAGGGAACAATGACGTGTTTATTTAAAAAAAACAGGATATTAAGAAAACTCTGAATTAACTGTTCCCTGTGAATTCTGAATCAATGCCCTGGTTTCTGTGAAATGGCAGGACTCAGACGTTTCATCTCCTCTCTATTTATACTCGCTCTCAGGGTGCTGCTGATCCATTTGATAGCTTCAGATACCATCCATACCCTAGTGACTACTAAGTATCTATCATTCTCCAGCATCCCCTCTCAATTCCAGACTTGGCTATCCAAGTGTTCACTCTACCACCCCTTAGGCACCAGACTGCCTAAGAGGCATCGGGAGAACTCTGAAGTTAACACATCCAAAGCCAAACACCTTTGGCTTCCCCTACCCAGTCCTGTTCCTCCCATAGTCTCCCCATTACAGTACCTGACAGCACGTCCTTCCAGCTGATTGAGCTGAAAACCTTGGATTCATCCTTGTCTCCACGTGGCTACCACCCTAATCCAAGCATCCACCATCTCTCACTTGGTTGATTACAAAAACCTAACTGCTCCCCTGCTTTCATCTTTATACCTCTCAAGTCAGAGTGACAATGTCGTAACAGAGGTCAGATCAAGTCCTTTCCTTGCCTCAAATCCTCCTGTAGCTTTCCACTTTGCTAGGAGTAAAGGTGGAAGTTCTTCCAATGGCTTACGCAGCTGTCTGCCATCTGCAGCTACAAAGGCCTTTTTTTTCTTCCTTTCCTTCTTTCTTTTTAGTGGCTTGTACCTGATCAATTGCTAATACTGCTTAAAACGGATAGGTACTTTTTGGTCTGGTAATTTGATTTTTTGGTGGTACATCATTAAAAAAACAATTAAGAGAGATGTGTATAGCCATAGAAAATTGAGGTTTCTTTCTATTACTCAATTCCATCTGCCTGGAACTCTTTCACCTCATGGCTTCTTGTCTTACATTTCTCTTACGTCTCTGACCTAATAACCTTAATCAGTAAGACCTAGGAAAAATTTCACAGAAACCAGGGCACTGATTCAGAATTCACAAAGAACAGTTAATTCAGAGTTTTCTTAGTATCATGTCTTTTTTTAAAAAAAGAAACACGTCATTGTTCCCTTTTGGGACAGCTCCACCGTTTAATAGTAATTGCTTAATTTGATTTTTGCTTAGGTCTTATTGATTAAGGTCATTGGATCAGAGATGTGAGAGAAGTAAGACAAGAAGCCACGGGACACCATACAGAAAAACATGTTCGCCCGCAATAGCACTCCCTATTCCCATTTGACTATTTGACAGATTATATATGTACTCATTCACTGTACACATATACTATACCCTCCCCTAGAACATGGGCTCCATGAATGTAGACACTTGCTTTGTTTACATCCTTTATCCGCAGTAACTAGAATGGTGTCTGGTCCGAGGGAGGCAGAACACAGGCTCGCTGACCAAATGAAGACATGAATGCCCACACAGCCCCTGCACAACCACCTTCTCCAGAGCCTCTGTGTCTGGGCACTTTTCCTCTCTGTAGTTCCCTCCCCATCCATTTTCTTCTGTCATCAGTCTAATCACTTTGAACATCAGTGTTCCCTCCCCTACAACACAGAGTGTTTCTGGAAAAGCATCGTTTAGCAGCAGCAGTTTTCTGCATGGGAACGACAAGAAGTTTAAGGTAAAAACTGCTTTCCAGGTTGTCTACTCAAACCTTCCCAGGCACACAGCACACTCTGCAGGTCTCAACTCTGGCAGTGCTAGGCCTGAGTGCTGTTTATTCTGGATGGCTGGCATGATAAGCACGCATTAGTAATGATGCTGACCTAGCTAAGCAATTCACTGAGGCTTTAACCTGATACTGAATCCACAGCAATGCTTAATTATTCAGTACCACTGGGGAAAATAAGTGATTTCTGTTAACTGAAGTTTAACTTAAACACAGAGGCATTTTGGGTGAAAATAGCACTAAAATGTTTGTTGCACTTCTTTATCCAGAAACAGAATATATGGGACATGCCTAAGCATTCTCTTTGCAATTTATCATTACTGTGAACATCTGATACCACACTGGTCGGTACTTGGCACAGGTAAACATTCAGGATTGTTGAATGCCGTGCTGCTAACATGGTTGTAGATGGTTTGAGACCTAAGGCTCAACTGTCACTTTAGAAGAAAACCTAGAACTTGCTTTCTCAACATGGTTTGTGTTCATTTGTTTGTTTTTAGTTATTTGCATCTTTCTCACGAAGCTAAAGTGAATATGGCAGCTTTTAAAAACCAAAGAGAAAAATTCCTAAATTGAAGGCCCAGATAAAGCTTTCTTTCCAGAAAAATCATCATGTGTAGTAATGCTATCAGTATTAACTTTCAAGCAGCATTTTCAATCTAAATTACTATTTTTTCAATCACTAATATTAAAGCACCTTCTTTTTTTTGCTTCCAGGATTCCTGTATCTTACATGAAAATTTCTAAGTATAAGTTTACAAAATTGTTATCAGAAGACCAAAGCTATATGGCCTAAACCAAAATTATTTCTATAACTTTCTTAATATGTTTGATAAGAGAACTCAAACAGAAGCAACATTAATTTTTTTTTGTCATTAGTATGAGACTGAGACAATGTCCCCATGGTAACTACACATCAGGTGGCCTCTCTCATGAGATCACTTCTACAATGGTACTTCACGTTCTCACTAATATCCAGAATGAGTAAACTAACTAGTATCCTTTAACCCGAAACATGCCTATAAGAATTGGTGACAAAAACAGCTCCCAATTTACTGTTGATGCTGAAAGCCACGGTTGGACCCAAAATATTTCAGGAAAGACAATTAATCACATAACAGCCAAATATTTCTCATCACGAAGTACATAGCAACATATGTAATGTTGCATTGGAACTCAGGGTAGAAAAGACTGGGTGCTTAAACCATTATTTTCACCATTCAAATAAATTAGCTTATAAACACAGAAAAACATTTTTCAAAAAGCATTACTAGGTAGTATTTATATGGTGTTTTTCTTTAAAAACTATGTCTGACACAAGAACAGAAAACCAAACACAGCATGTTCTCACTCATAAGTGGGTGTTGAACAATGAGAACACATGGACACAGGGAGGGGAACATCACACACCGGCTCCTGTTGGGGGGTAGGAGGGCTACAGGAGGGATAGCAGGGGGTGGTGGAATTGGGGAGGGATAACATTAGGAGAAATACGTAATGTAGATGACAGGGGGATGGATGCAGCAAACCACCATGGCATGTGTATACCTATGTAACAATCCTGCATGATCTGCACATGTACCCCAGAACTTAAAAGTATAATAGAAAAAAAAAAAAGAAGAAGAAAAATACTTGAAAAAATAAATAAATAAAAACTGTTTTCCGGCTGGGTGTGGTGGCTCACGCCTGTAATCCCAGCACTTTGGGAGGCCAAGGCTAGCGATTCTCCTGAGGTTGGGAGTTCGAGACCAGCGTGACCAACTTGGAGAAACCCCATCTCTACTAAAAATACAAAATTAGCCAGGTGTCGTGGCGCATGCCTGTAATCCCAGCTACTCAGGAGGCTGAGGCAGGAGAATTGCTTGAACCAGGAAGGTGGAGGTTGCAGTGAGCTGTGATTGTGCCACTGCACTCCAGCCTGGGCAACAAGAGTGAAACTCCGTCTCAAAACAAACAAACAAAAAAAAACCCACTGTTTTCCATAAGCTACTTGGCTCAACTGAGGGGAGCAGTGTGAAAGAGGCAATGCCACCATTTTCTAAACTTGAAAGTATGAAGACTTATTTTTCAGATATATTTTCTGTTTTTCTTAAAAAGAGAATACAAGCTCTCGCAGTAACATAAAGTTGGATTATTACAAAAACAAAAATAAAGCAATAAAGCAATAACAGAACCCATTCATCTGTACCTCATTATCAAAAAGTGCAAAATTCCCTACAAGTGGTAACTTGTTCAAGCCTAATTAAAGCTCCAATTTCAATATTGTTAAAACCTAAAATGAACAGGTTACATGTCTTGGGGTTTTTAGCTGTCATTTACTGTCTCTTCCAGAAAATACATTCTTTAAGGCTTTGAGTCTTTTAGTACTTTATTAATGTGTTGACACTTTCAACTATTATTCTTAAATATAACCTTGGGTCAATTTTGACCCTTAATTTGGGAACTCTAAATCACATGGAGAGAACTGGCTCTCGAGTATTTTCCATTATAACCATCAAGCAGGGTGTCTTGTTTGCTAAATGGGTAATGGTAAAGCTTACTTAATGAACACGCTGAAGTATCGATTTCATTTCATCGCCTATGGAAAATTCAAGAACGACTCAGTCCCAGGTGAGCAAAGTCTTAGGACAAAGATGATGTTTTGCTGAGCATCACCTTTCAGTTGATGCTTCAGTAAGTCCTACATGGCTTTCTTCTAGGGCATGGTCCTTATCTAGGGCTCTGCCTCCGAATTGGGGGTGAGGTGGGCTGCTTTTTCCAGATGCCAGTCCATGCCTGTGCCCTGCCTCACCCCTACTAAACCAGAATCTCTAGGGGGTGACTTTCTATTTCCTTGGTCCTAGAAGGGCCATGCGGGATATACTAGAACTCTCAGGAATGTAGCCTAAGAGTTCTGTGTGGTCAAGCTGTTGGGGGGCTACTTTAGTTTTTTTTCTTTAAATTATTTTGAAATACTTATAGATTCACAAGAAGTAAATCTTCAGCCAGCCTCTCCAGGTGTTAACATCTTGTATAACTTTTAGCACAATATCAAAATCAGGAAACTGACAGAAAATACTCTCAAATGCCCACCCTCACCTTCCTCAACTGAGTGAGTCACATCTTCCTTAATTTCGCTCTGTATTAGGATTTGGGCACTTCATCAATTCACAATTCACTAGATCCCTACTAGTCAAGAGATACTGCACATGGAGACTTTCTTTTTTTTTTTTAAAGCAATCATGTGCATTGTTTCTGGATTAAAAATAGCACAATGTAACATCTGAAAAATGTTAAAGGACAAATTTGAAATGAAACTCTCTGATTTCACACCTGGGATAAAAACAGCTCTGATACAGAGAATATAATTGTCATTTTAATTTAGCTACATTTATCATTGTATCTTGTAGTGGGAAAGACTCTGAAATGACAACAGATTTTCGCTTTCACTTAATTAGCCATTATTTTTAAATGGCACCTATATAAAAATACACTGATTTCCTTAAAACATCTAGATTGGATTTTTTGTTTATTTAGCAGAATCTATAAATGTTGAGCAATATTTGAATTTCCTTTGAGGAGGGACAACTGTCGGTCACTGTTATAGGCTCTCCGTAGCTCATAAACAGGGGAATAAATTGATAAACTATGAACATTTAAAAGTGTTTTCAAATGATGTTAATAGCATGCAATGGCACAGTCAATTGATGACTCTTAAGGACCTATGTCTCCAAATACCTAAACTTAAAACTTCAGGGAACCACTTACTGCTTCTTTTTGGCTTTTTGTTTTTGTTTTTGTAGACAGAGTACTGGCTCTATGGCCCAGGCTGGAGTGCAGTGGTACCATCTTGGCTGACTGCAACCTCTGCCTCCCGGGTTCAAGCAATTCTCGTGCCTCAGCCTCCCGAGTAGCTGGGACTACAGGCACACACCACCGCGCCCAGCTAATTTTTTTTGTATTTTAGTAAAGACAGGGTTTCACCATGTTGCCCAGGTTGGTCTTGAAATCCTGAGCTCAGGCAATCCATCCGCATTGGCTTCTCAAAGTGCTAGGATTACAGGCATGAGCCACTGCATGTAGCCCAACTACTTCTGGATTAAACTTTTTGCAACGTTTGAACAGGAACTCAAGCTAGCTTTTTTTTTTTTTTGAATTTGATTTCTGAAATTAAAGACACTCCCTTTTTAAAAAGCTTCCATCTACCATGTAAGGTTACAGTAATGTAAAATTGCCTCATTTTCATCTTTTAGATTAAACTTAGAAACAAGACCTGTTCATATAAGAAAAAAATGCTTTCATTAAAATTGGAGGGAAAAGCCTAAAATTTTAAAGAACCACAGGACATACTGATATTTGGTAATGTTTATAATTCAAATACCCCAATGCTAGATAATGCTTTCTGTGTATTCCACATGACTTGACACACTAGGTTCATTTATATCAGTTTTGACACAGTTATTCCAAAAACCTGACAAAAAATTAAACAGGTCAAAAGCAGCTAGCACGTAAATTACCATTTATACTTCTGTTTGCATAAACAATTCTCCTAATCCTATTTCTACTACTGACTAAATCAGTATCTCTAGGGGAAATGGCTTGATATTCCTGTGTCATGATTATCTTCATATACAAATGTACGTATGTATTCAGGAAAGTACCACAAAAGTGCATTTGAACTGTCATTTGAAACTATTTTGGAAAAAAGAATACTCTTGACAACTTGTCCACTATCATAATCATTTAAGGCTGAGATTTCTCAGGGTTCATACACTGTCCCTCTTCTCACTGCAGTTCTCTCTCCTGGCAATTTTGGCCACATCTATGAAAATGCGTATGATGTGATGTGAATGTGATCCAGGCTCACCAAATAAAGCTCTCCCCAGGCCAGAGCTCTGGGTCTATGTGGTCATCTGTCTCCTAGGTATCTCTGTCTGGTTGTCTCACAGACACTCTCAATTCAAAGGATCCAAAATGGAACTTGCCACCTCTTCCTCACTCCCCTCCTATATTCCCCATCTCAACCACTGGCCCCACCATCAGTCTGGTTATCCAGGGTGGATTCTTCTGTCTCTATCATCCCCTCTTCCCTCATAACTACATTCAGTCAACCACCAAATCCTACTGATCTTACCATCTGAAACTTTCTCAAAAACATCCTCTGGAGTCCCTCTC
Source organism: Cacajao melanocephalus (assembly GCA_963573385.1). Classification (NCBI taxonomy): domain Eukaryota; kingdom Metazoa; phylum Chordata; class Mammalia; order Primates; family Pitheciidae; genus Cacajao; species Cacajao melanocephalus. The sequence continues at coordinate 28,086 of CAUYLG010022128.1, forward strand.
CACTGCCCCATTTCAAGCCCTCATCATCAGGGACTGAGGTGACTAAAAAATCCCCAGAAATGGTCTTCCTCTCTCCTCTGCTCCCGTTCCCTCCGCCTATTCTGCACACACTGCAGCCCAGCAATCTTTTTGAAATGGAAATTTAATCATGCCATGCTCCTGCTTAAAACCATTAAATGGCTCCCTTCACTTTTAGATAAAAAGCAGAAGTTCTGAGTGGGGAATGTCAGGCTCTGCAACCTTTGGCCCAGCCTCCTCTGCCCCCAGCACTATCTACTGTTCGTACCCTACATGCACACCATGCTCCCAGACACCAAACTGCATGTGGGTTCAGCCTGCATCTGTGCAGCCTCTTTGCATGACCACACTCTTCCTTCAGTTTGGCATGTCAATTTCTGCTTGGCAAATGCTCCTACTCATCTTTCAGAATCTGACTCCTCTAGGAAGCCCTCCTTTGTGCTCCTGTGACATCCTGTGCACCACTCTATCATACTCATCTGTTTGTTTGTTTTACCCAGGAAAACAGCACTCCTTGGGAACAGGAAGTGGGTATTAGCTCTAGCTCCCTGAGCACAGCCTTAATGTAGCATTCTGTAATTGCTTAAGCAACAACAGAGAGGAAAACAATGAAAAAGAAAAGGAACAAGGGGAGGCTCGCTGTACTGGACAGTGCAACATCTTATAAAGCTTCAATAGTTAAAAGAGCACCCCTGGTGCACAAGTAGAATAATTAATGCAAGAAGAGAACCTCTTAGAAATAAAATCAAATACACAGAGCAATTCAGCGTGAGATAAAGTCAGTATTTCAAATCAGCAAATTAGTCAACAAATGATATTGCAACAACAGGGGAAGAAAGAGATTCACATCCTACTTTAACCCCAAATAAATTCCAAATACATGAGATACTTAATTCTTAAGGAAGAAACCAAATTACTACAAGAATATGAGATTTTTTTTTTTTTTTTGGGAGATGGAGTCTCACTCACCCTGTCACCCTGGCTGCAGTGCAGTGGTGCAATCTCGGCTCACTGCAACCTTTGCCTCCCAGGTTCAAGCAATTCTCATGCCTCAGCCTCTCGAGAAGCTGGAATTACAGGTATACACCACCACACCCAGCTAGTTTTTGTATTTTTAGTAGAGACAGGGTTTTGTTGGCCTGACTGGTCTTGAACTCTTGGTCTCAAGTGATCCACTCACCTCAGCCTCCCAAAGTGCTGGGACTGCAAGGCGTGACTCCCCACGCCTGGCTGAGATAATTCCTTATAAGTCTGAGTAGGGAAGATCTTCCTAACTGGGATTTAAAGCCCAGAAGCCAAAAAAGAAAAGTGTGCAGAAGAATTAACATGGCAGGCCTGAGGCTGCCCTCCTTAGAAAGGCCTGCTTACACGGTTGGCCCTTGCCAGACACTTGGCAATCTGGATTTCAGCAGAGTTCTCACCATTCCTTCACTGATAAAATTGGTTTACTGTGCCTAAACTGTTTGTATAAATAATGTGGTTTATACTAGACTCCTGCTTTTCTTCTGGAAGCCTGGAATTTTGCTTTGTGCGACACGGTGGGTGCTTACATGGCCAGCCTCAATAAACACTGTGGACAAAAGTCTCTAATGAGCTTCTCAGGTTGGCTGCATCTCCTATGTGCTGCACCACTCACTGCTAGAGGAATTAAGTGCATCTTGTTTGATTCTGCTAGACAAGAACTCTAGAAGCCTGTGCCTGGTTTTCCCCCCAAGTTTCACCCCATGTGCCTTTTCTCTTTGCTGGTTTTGTTTTATATCCTTGTGCTGTGATACGCCATAGCTGTGAGTACAATCACATGCTGAGTCCTGTGAGTCCTCTTATTGAATCACCACAGCCCCTCAACACACACAGTCTCAAATGCTACCAAATGAACAGAAAACAATTCTCCATAGCAAAATCCATCAAAAAGTCAAAAAACATAAGGGAAAAATATGTTACTCATATTAAACATCACTATAGCTATTATATAAAAAGTACCTACAACTAACAAGAAAAAGACCAAACATCCATACAAAAAATAGGTAGAAGATACGGAGAATGGAGAAATGTAAATACAAATAGCTTAAACCTAAAGATACTCAATTTTACTCAAACAAGATAAATACAAAATACAACTATGAAGCTGCATTTTCACCTATTAGATTGAAAAAGATTAAAAGATCAGAAAACATACTGGGTTGCTATGGTAAGCAGAATAATGACTTCCCAGCTGGGGCTGGGTCCTATAATCCCAGCATGTTGGGAGGCTGAGAGGGCAGATCACCTGAGGTTAGGGGTTCGAGACCAGCCTGGCCAACATGGCGAAACCCCATCTCTACTAAAAATATGAAAATTAGCCGGCTGTGGTGGCCCATGCCTGTAATCCCAGCTACTTGGGAGGCTGAGGCACGAAAATTGCTTGAACCCGGGAGGCGGAGGTTGTGGTGAGCTGAGATCGCACCACTGCACTGCAGCCTGGGCAACAGAGCGAGACTCTGAGACTCTGTTAAAAAAAAAAAAAAAAAAAAAAGAGTAATGTCTTCCCAAAGATGTCCATGTCCTAATCCCTCAAACTTGTGTTATGTTAACATATATGCCAATGAGGAATTAAGGTAGCAGATGGAATGAAGATTGCTAATCAGCTGACCTTAAAATGGAGAGATTACTCTGGATTATCTAGTTTTGCCAAATAGAATCATAAAGGTCCTTAGAAGTGGAAGAGGGAGGCAGAAGAGTCAGAGTCAGAGAAGGAGACGTGATGATGGAAGCAAGGTTAGAGTAATTCAATGTGGAAAAAACTTGGCCTAGTGTTGCTGGCTCTGAGGATGGAAGAAGAGGGCCACAAGACAAGGAATGTGCTGGCCACTAGAAGCTGGAAAAGGCAAAAAATGGACTCTCCCTTCAAGACTCCAGAAAGAACCATAGACCTGCCAACTTCTTTATTTTAGCTCAGTGACATCCATTTTGGACTTCTGACCTCCAAAACGGCAATATGACAGACTTGTAGTTTGTTTGTTTTTGAGACGAGGGTTTCGTTATGTTGCCCAAGTTGGTCCTAAACTCCCGGGCTCAAGTGATCCTCCTGCTTCAGCCTCCCAAGTAGCTGGGATTACAGGCACACACCACGGTGCCTGGCTTAGCCTTGTGTTTCTTAAGCCACTAAGTCTGTGGTAGTTTGTTACAGCAGCATGTGGAAACTAATACAGTTGGAGAGGATGCCTGGAAACAGCCACTCTGATGCATGACATGTGGGAGTGAAAATCAGTGTATCTTCTATGACAGGGAATTTGGCATATCAGTAATTCCACATTCTAAGAATTTAGCTTACAATATGCTTGAACACATACGAAATGTATATGCAAGGTGATTCACTGTAGTATTTCTATGATAGCAAAAGATTGGAAACAATCTAAATATCCATGAATAGAGGACTGGAGAAATAAATTATGACACGGTCAACAGAACACTGTGTAGTCATCAGCAGGGTAGAGAAGCACATTCACTGGGCAATGTCTCCTGGTAGATGGAAATAGGTACAGGACTGTGTTTATAGCTCTTTACCATTAGGGTTAAGGGGAAAGGAATGTGAATCAGTTCATTGTATAAGCCTAAACTATCACTGGGTGGAGATGTAATAAACTGAAATCTTGGTTGTCTATGGGGAGGGGAATGGGGTGGCTAAAGTGTGCTGGGAGGGAGATACTTTTCCTGTATACCCTTTTACAGTTCCTGAATTGTCAATCATGAATATATATTGGCTATTTAAAACTTAAATTAAAAAGTAAATACTTATTGAATAAATGCTCTTTCTAAAAAGCAGAGTATTCTCCCTGATGTCTTGCTTGCTACTGATTCCGACTTATTTGCTCTATTTATATTTGTATATTCACTCGATAAATATTTCCTGAGGCTCTACTATGAACAAGGTATGAAGCGGAGAAAAAGGCAAGTAAGACACAGCCTCTGTCTTTAAGGAGTCAGAAGTTAGCCAAAGGAGAGCGATCCGGAGGGCATGTAAAGCGGAACAGCAAGGGCCACAAGCGGGAGAAAATCCTATGAGGCCCAGAGAATGCCTAGATTATTTCTTGACAGGTGGGCCTTGGTGGGGCACTGATGGTATCTGAACTACCCTGGAAGGATAAGACAACTCTGGGCAAGATGACAACAAAAAGGTACAAACGGTAGTCAAACCCAGAGAACATATGGCCACTGGCGAATATCTCAGTCTACACTCACTCCACTGAGTGGAGACGGATAACAAAAAATGGAGAGAGGCAGGCCACACTGTGAAAGAGACAGAGAAGGGGAAACCGGCTGAAGTTTGGGGGCAAGGGATAGGAGACAGATGGAGATAGAAAGACCTCCAAACAACGTTCCAACAGTTTAGAGGAGAGGAGATGAAGATAGGAATTAAGTCAGGCTGGGGAGACAGAATCCCCTGCATTTAGTACATGCTACAAAACAGGCGCCAGGTATGGTGGCTCATGCCTGTAATCCCAGCACTTTGGGAGGACGAGGCAGGATTTCTTGAAGCCAAGAGTTTGAGATCAGCCTGGGCAACACAGAGAGACACCGTCTAAAAGAAAAAAAAACAAAGAAAAATAATATTAGCCAGGTGTGAAGTCATGCACCTGGTGGTCCCAGCTACTCAGGAGGCTGAGGTGGGAGGATCGCTTGAGTCCAAGAGGTCAAGGCTGTGGTGAGCTGTGATCGCACCACTGTACTCCATCCCGGGTGGCAGAACAAGAGCCTGTCTCAAAAAAAAAAAAAAAAAAAAAAAAAAATTAAAACCAATTACGGCCTTGATTAAAAATTTTAAAATTTGAATTAAAAAGGGGACGACAAAAAAATTAAAATAAAAAGGGGACCCAAATTGGGCTAA
>CAUYLG010022130.1:0-22756 GCA_963573385.1 Cacajao melanocephalus
AAAGCAGAAACTGGACCCCTTCCTGACACCTTACACTAAAATTAACTCCAGATGGATTAAAGACTTAAACATAAGACCTAACACCATAAAAACCCTAGAAGAAAACCTAGGCAAAACCATTCAGGACATAGGCATAGGCAAAGACTTCATGACTAAAACACCAAAAGCATTGGCAACAAAAGTCAAAATAGACAAATGGGATCCAAGGAAACTCCAGAGCTTCTGTACAGCAAAAGAAACAATCATTAGAGTGAACCGGCAACCAACAGAAAGGGAAAATATTTTTACAATCTACGCATCTGACAAAGGGCTAATATCCAGAATCTACAAAGAACTAAAACAGATTTATAAGAAAAAAACAAACAAACCCATTCAAAAGTTGGCAAAAGACACGAACAGACACTTTTCAAAAGAAGATATATATGAGGCCAACAAACACATGAAAAAATGCTCATCATCACTGGTCATTAGAGAATTGCAAACCAAAACCACATTTAGATACCATCTCAGGCCAGTTAGAATGGCGATCATTAAAAAATTTGGAGACAACAGATGCTGGAGAGGATGTGGAGAAATAGGAACACTTTTACACTGTTGGTGGCAGTGTGAATTAGTTCAATCATTGTGGAAGACAGTGTGGTGATTCCTCAAGGACCCAGTAACAGAAATTCCATTTGACTCAGCAATCCCATTACTGGGTATATATCCAAAGGATCATAAATCATTCTATTATAAAGTCACATGCACATGTATGTTCACTGCGGCACTGTTTACAATAGCAAAGACCTGGAACCAACCCAAATGCCCATCGATGATAGACTGGACAAGGAAAACGTGGCACATGTACACCATGGAATACTATGCAGCCATAAAAAATGATGAGTTTGTGTCCTTCGTAGGGACATGGATGAATCTGGAAACCATCATTCTCAGCAAACTGATACAGGAACAGAAAAACAAACACCGCATGTTCTCACTCACAGGCAGGTGTTGAACAATGAGAACACAGGACACAGGGAGGGGAGCATTACACACTGGGGTCTGTTGTGGGGGAATAAGAGAGGTACAGTGGCGGGTAGGGAGGTTAGGGAGGGATAACATGGGAAGAAATGCCAGATATAGGTGACGGGGGGATGGAGGCAGCAGAGCACATTGCCACGTATGTACCTATGCAACAATCCTGCATCTTTTGCAATTGTAACCCAGAACCTAAAGTGCAACAACAAAAAAAATTTATATATATAAGATTTACTTTATTTCATTCTAAGATTTACACTTGCCGGGCACGGTGGCTCATGCCTGTAATCTCAGCACTTTGGGAGGCTGGGGCAGGCAAACCACCTGAGGTCAGGAGTTTGAGACCAGTAGAGATGGGGTTTCAACAATGCGAAACCCAGTCTCTACTAAAAAAGTACCAAAAAAATTAGCTGTGCATGGTGGTACATGCCTGTAGTCCCAAGTACTCGGGAGGCTGAGGCATGAGAATCACTTGAACTGGGGCAGCGGAGGCTGCAGTGAACAGAGATCGTGCCACTGCACTGCTGCCTGGACAACAGAGTGAGACTCTGTTTGAATTAAAAAAAAAAAAAAGATTTAAACCTAAAAAAAATTTATGTCACTGTAATCAAGAATTTAGGGGCTATCTGTCCTCTTTTACCGTGGATGGCATCCTATAAATTGCTATCAACCAGGAGGCAGTAATGTTATAGTTTTTATTGCCTGCACATGTGCAAATTTGGTCAAGGCTATTCCTATCTTTGTCATTTCAGTTTTCCATATGTAGAAACTATGTGCTGAGTTTAAATTATGTCTAAAATGTCTAAACAAGGTTACATTAAAATTTAGTACTTTTTCAGAAAAACAAATGCTGAATTTGCCACTACCATGCCAGTACTATAAGAACTGTTAAAAGGACTCTAAATCTTAAAACAAAACCTTGAAATAAACCAAGCATGGTGACTCATGACTGTAATCCCGGCACTTTGGCAGGCCAAGGTTGGCAAATCACCCAAGGTCAAGAGTTCAAGACCAGCCTAGCCACCATAGTGAAACCCCATCTCTACTAAAAATACAAAAATTAGCCTGGTGGGGTGGCACACACCTGTAGTCCCAGCTACTCGGGAGGCTGAGGAACGAGAAATACTTGAACCCCGGAGACAGAGGTTGCAGTGAGCTGAGATAGTGCCACTGCACTCCAGCCTGGGTGATAGAGTGAGATTCTGTCTCAAAACCAAAAGAAAACCTTGAAATACACCAAATCAGAACCTCCTTAAAGCGTAAATCTCACAGGACCCATAAAACAATAACACAATGAAAACCAACCAACAAACAAAAAGTATTCAGGCAAGAACAAACAAAACGAATAGAATAATACCTCACTTCTCAGTACTAATGAATGTAAATGGCCTAAATGCTCCAATTAAAAGATAAGAATGGCAGAATGGGTAAGAATTCACCAAGTATCTGCTGTTTTCAAAAGACTCACTTAACATATAAGGACTCACATAAACTTAAGGTAAAGGGATGGAAAAAGATATTCCATGCAAATGGGCACCAAAAGTGAACAGGAGCAGCTATTCTTACATGAGAAAAAAAAGACTTTATAGCAACAACAGTTAAAAAAAGACAGAAGGACATTATACAATGATAAAAGGACTAGTGTACCAGGAAAATATCACAATCTTAAATATATATGCACCTAACACTGGAGCTCCCAAATTTATAAAACAATTGCTACTAGACCTAAGAAATGACACAGATAGCAACACAATAATAGTGGGGGATTTCAGAACTCCGCTGACAGCACTAAACAGGTCACCGAGACAGAATGTTAACAAAGAAACAATGGACTTAAACCTTACCCTAGAAGACATGGACTTAACAGATATTTACAGAATATTCTACCTAAAAACTGCAGAATATACATTCTATGTGCAGAATATACATTCTATTAATCAGTGTGTAAAACGTTCTCCTAAACAGACCATGTGATAGGCCACAAGTCTCATTAAATTTAAGAAAACAGAAATTATATCAAGTAGTTTATCAGACCACAGTGGAATAAAACTAGAAATCAACTCCAAAAGAAACCCTCGAAACCATGCAAATACATGAAAAGTTAAATAACCTGTTCCTGAATGATCATTGGGTCAACAATGAAATCAAGATGGAAACTTAAAAATTCTTTAAACTGAATGATAAAAGTGACACAACCTATCAAAACCTCTAGGATACAGCAAAAATGATGCTAAAAGGAAAGTTCGTAACATTGAATGCTTACATTAAAAAGTCTGAAAGAGCACAAATAGACAATCTAAGGTTACACCTCCAGGAACTAGAGAAACAAGAACAAACCAAACCCAACCACAACAGAAGAAAAGAAAAAAGATCAGAGCAGAACTAAAGGCAACTGAAACAAAAAAATAAAAAATATAAATAAAACAATACGTGGTTCTTTGAAAAGATAAACAAAATTGATAGACCATTAATGAAATCAAAATTGATTAACCAAGAAAAGAAGAGATAAGATCCAAATAAGCAAAATTAGAAACAAAACAGGAGATATTACCACTGATAGCACAGAAATACAAAAGATCATTCAAGGCTATTATGAATACCTTTGCACATACAAATGAGAAAATCCAGAGGAGATGGATAAACTCATGGAAACATACAACCCTCCCTAGATTAAATCAGGGAGAAGCAGAAAGTCTGAACAGACCAATACCAAGTAATGAGATTCAAAGAGTAATAAAAAATTTGTCAACACAAAAACATTCCAACTGGATTCACAGCTTAATTCTATCAGACATTCAAGAAGACTTGGTACAAATCTTACTGAAACCATTCCAAATGATAGAGGGAATCCTCTCTAAATTATTCTATGAAATCAGTATCACCTTAGTACCAAAACCAGAAAAGGACATAACAATAAAAAGAAAACTACAGACCATTATCCCTGATGAGCATAGATGCAAAAATCCTCTACAAAATACTAGCTAACCAAATCTAACAGTACATCAAAAAGATAATATACCCTGATCAAGTGGGCTTCTTACCAGGGATGCAGGGATGGTTTAATATACACAAGTCAATAAATGTGATACATCACATAAACAGAATTAAAAACAAAATTCATATGATCATCTAAATAGATGCAGAAAAAGCATTTTACAAAATCCAGCATCTCTTTAATAATCAAAACCCTCAGCAAAATCAGCATGAAAGGAACGTATCTCAAGGTAATAAAAGCATCTTTGACAAACCCACAGCCAACATTATACTGAACGGGGACAAGTTGAAAGCACTGCTCCTGAGAAACAGAAAAAGAAAAAGATGCCTACTTTCACCACTGCTATTCAGCATAGTACTGGAAGTCCTAGCCAGAACAATCGGACCAAGAGAAAGAAATAAAGGGCATCCAAATTGGTAAAAAGCAAGTCAAACTGTCGCTGTTCGCCAATGATATGATCATATACCTAAAAAACCCTAAGACTCATCCAAAAAGCTCCTAGAGCTGATGCAGTAAAGTTTCAAGATACAAAATTAACGTACACAACCCAGTGTACACCAACAATGACCAAGCTAAAAATCCAATCAAATACTCACTCCCTTTTACAACAGCTGTAAAAAAATAAAATAAAATATTTAGGAATACACCTAACCAAGGAGGTGTAAGATCTCTACAAGAAAAACTACAAAACACTGCTGAAAGAAATCATCAATGACATAAATGGAAACACATGTCATGCTCATTGTTCATGGATGGCTAGAATCAATATTGTGAAAATGACCATATTGCCAAAAGTAATCCATAGATTCTGTGCATTTCCCATCAAAGTACCATCATCATTCTTCACAGAATTAGAAACAACAATCCTAAAATTCACATGGAACCAAAAAAGAGTCTGCATAGCCAAAGCAGTACTAAGCAAAAAGAACAAATCTGTAGGCATCACATTGTCTGACTTCAAACTATACCAGAAGGCTTTAGTTACCAAAACAGCATAGTACTGATACAAAAATAGCCATATTAGATCAATGGAACAGAATAGAGAACCCTGAAATAAACCCAAACACTTACACCCAACTGATCTTTGAAAACGCAAACAAAAACATACAGTGGGAAAAAGATACCCTATCAATAAATGGTGCTGGGATACTTGGCAAGCCACCACCATTCAGGAAGAATGAAGTTGGATCCTCATCTCTCACTTTATACAAAAATCAACTCAAGATGGATCAAAGATGTAAATCTAAAACTATAAACCATAAAAATTCTAGAAGATATAACAACATTGAAAAAACTCTTCCAGACACTAGCTTAGGCAAAGAGTTCATAACCAAGAATCCAAAAGCAAATGCAACAAAAATAAAAATAAATAGATAGGGTCTAATTAAACTAAAAGGCTTCTGAACAGCAAAAGAAATAATCATCAGAGTAAACAGACAGCCCATAAAGTGGGAGAAAATATTCACAAACTATGCATCCTACAAAGGACTAACATCCAGAATCTACAAGGAACTCATACAAATAAGCACAAAAAAATAAATCCCATCAAAAAGTGGGCTAAGGACATAAATACACAATTATCAAAGATATACAAATGGCCAAAAAACATATGAAAAAATGTTCAACATTACTAATAATCAGAGATATTCAAATTAAAAACACAATGAGATACCATGTTACTCCTGAAAGAATAGCCATAATTTAAAAATGAAAAAAAAAAAAATAGATGTTGGCATGAAATAGGATTGTTTTTACACTGCTGGTGGGAATGTAAACTAGTACAACTATGGAAAACAGTGTGGAGACTCCTTAAACAACTAAAAGTAGAACTACCATTTGATTCAGCAATCTCACTACTAGGTATCTGTCCAGAGGAATAGAAGTCATTATATAAAAAAGCACTTGCACATGCATATTTATAGCACCTCAGTTTGCAATGGTAAAAATACGGAACCAGCCTAAATGCCCATTAACCAATGAATTGTTAAGAAAATGTGGCATGTATGTGTGTGCGTGTATACATCATGAAATACTACTCAGCCATAAAAAGGAACAAAATAATGTCATTTGCAGCAATCTGGATGGAGTTGGAGACCATTATTCTAATTGAAGTAAGTCAGAAATGGAAAACCAAACATCCTATGTTCTCACTTTTAAGTGGGAGCTAAGCTATGAGGATGCAAAGGCACAACAATAATATAATAGATTTTGGAAACATGGGGGAGAGGTGTGAGATAAAAGACTACACACTGGGTACAGTGTACACTGCTTAGGTGTCAGGTACACCAAAATCTCAGAAATAACCACTGAAGAACTTATTTGTGTAACTGTAACCACCTGTTCCCCAAAAACTATGGAAATAAAATTTAAAAAATAAAGTAAGCACTGATGAACAAGAAAAAAGAAAAAAAAAATCATGGTGACCAGCTCTATGACCACTTGAATGGGAGGCTCAATAGAATAGTAAGCTGAGTAGATTAAAAGAGAAGTCTAAAACTATGCAGTTTTAGACTGCCACTATGCAGCTCATGGATCTGTACCTCTTCAATATATTAGGGCTAGCACATGTCCTACCTAATCCTGAATGATACTAAAATGGAATAAGACGAAATACATAAGAATAGTTTTAATAAAGCCAGAAAGATCAAATGTGTGTGTGTGTGTGTGTGTGTGTGTGTGTGTATAAATACATATATGTAGTTAGTATGCATGTCCACGTATTTGGCTTTTAGCTTCTTATTCTCAATCAGGAGCTTCAGTTTAATAACTTAAGTTGCATCACTATTAAAAATAGGCCAGTTTCATTTACCAACTCTTTATGCCCAACATAACCAAAAAAATGAAATCACAGACTCAATAAGGAAAAGGAGAACAGTTATTTGGTGTAGGCAACTGATTTTTAAGATTTTACTATTTGTTAGAAAAATATACAAGAGCATTTCTATCCTTCAAGAAAATCCTTGGAATTTTGCAGATAGTAGAGGGTTTCTCAAAAGTTAATACAAAATTAATCATCTCCACATAAATGTATATACAACTTGGTATGACACCTGACAGGGTAAATGACAGACACATAGTATATTGAGGAAATGTTGTTGACCTAATTCAACTTTATTACAAATACCTACTTTTTCTTCCAGTTTCTTCTTCTCTTCACTAAATAGGCTTAGTCTTTGTTTGAGAAACTCATTAAGCTGTAAAACTTCTTTCTCAGTAGATGCAAGCTTTTGCTCAAATTCCCCTTGTTGGGAATGGGAAACTGATTCCTCTGAAAATGGTGTCTGGAGTGAAGTGTTCTCATATTGCGGCTATTAGGAAAGAAAAAAAGAAGGTAAGACTTTAAAAGTTTGTCTTGAACAAACGGGAAGAAATTGGAAATGAAGTATAATATAAAGAGTACATATAGGCTTTATGAACAGACACATCTTGATTTAAATTCCAGCTCTCTTGCTTCCTAGTTATGTACCATAATTTAAGCAAATTACTTACCACCTCAAAACCCTGGTTTTCTCATCTCTAAAACAGAAACAATAAAGTCTACTTTGCAGTGTTTTTTGAAGATCAAGTATATAAGGCTCCCAGCACATAGGAGAAACTTCATGAAAGACAGCTATTATTTAGTTTAAAAGTATATTTCAACATGTAAATAGTACATTATATATATTAATCATATAAAAGTCAAAGTTCTAGGTAAATAAATAAAAACTAAAGAAAAGTTTCTTCACAGCTGATCATTTCTAGCTAATATTAAATTCAATATGCATTAATAGAATGTTTCTCTAACTAGAAAGTAAGATCCATGAATCGGGAAATCTTGTCCATCTCAAGGTGTCCATCTTATATTCCCTATTGCATGGAAAAATGTCTGGCACAAAGTAAGCACTCATAAAATAACTGTTGAACAAATAAATATAGTATTGCTTCTATGACCAAGGCTTTGAAGGGAATTCTTTTCAAGGGGAAGATATTCCCTCTCCCCTATGTAGGATTAAAACCTGGAAGAGGAAGGGAGGAACAAACATTCTTCAAACAAATCAGAATGTGGTAAGTGCTGTAAAAGACATCAACAAAGTACTGTAAAAGCAAAGAGGTTATTTTTCAATTTCTTCAAAAGATATTTACTAAGCACACATGTTAGGCATTGTGCTAGGTGTTGGGGAATCAGTTAATAAAATAAGGTCCCACCAGTTTAATGTGTCACACTCACAAAAAGATCAAAAAAAGACAATGGAAACTAAGTGCTAAGATAGTTACATGTGCAGTAGCTAAAGGAGGGTGTTACAGAGATAAACTTGAACTAGGCCTTGAAGAACTGATACTTTCCCAAAAGGTAGGCATGAAATTTAACTATTACATAAATAGCATTTATCATGTGCAGGCTATTTCAAAGATGGCAGACTCACACTTTACAAACTCAAATTTTACTCAGAGGCACAAGAGAAGCCCTTAGATGATTATAATATAAAACATAATTAACATGGTAGACAAATAAAGGCTATGTTAAGTATAAAGTATTGGGAGGAGGTAGGATACATGAAGACATTGAGAGAATGAGGAAAAAGGCTTTTCTGGAGTGGTAGCTTTTAAGACAGATTTTGAAAAATAGGGGAATTCTGGCAAGAATGGAAAAAGGAACAAAGGCATTCTAGAAAGAACATTTTTTAAAAGGTAAAAAGTATATATACAGAGTATCGTGTCATGTTTATAGGTTACAAGAGGGCAGAATAAAAGGGAAAACTTAAAAATCTAGGTTGCACCCTTCTTGCAGAATTCCAGGAATTGTGAATTTGGCTTTGTGAATCTCTGTATTCCCTGGCATTCAGTCTAGTGTCTAGAATCTCAGCAAGTCTGATGAGAGGGAAGAGAAAAGAGGAAAAAGACAAGAGAGTGCTAGAACAAATAGGACAAAGCTAGAAGCAGTGAACAAGATTCACTGAGAATGAATATGGGTATATCATTTAAAGAAATGATTCTAATTTAGCTGAAAAGAAACAAGAAACTGAAATAGAGCATGGAGAACAGAATGAAGAACTGGAAGCAGAGTGAGAGATTTTTTAAAAAATGATTAAGATGTGAATGGAAAATAAATGTTAAAGATAACCAAGGTTTTAAGATTTTGAGTCTAAGTAACATGGAAGATTATATTCTGGGTAGAAGTAAACATACAGAAGAACAGTAGGTTATATTTAAGCAGATATACTTAATATAATTAGAGTCTATGATTTCTATGATTATGATTTCAGTTGAACATACAAGTAAGATGGACAACAGGCAGTTAGAGAGGTAGATATGGAACTCAGGAAGATGGCTAGGGTACAAAACTATAAAAATAAAGACTTCCAGTTTCTAACTCGGCATGTAAAGAGATCAGAAGTCGCCACTCAGTCCATAAATAAATAGCTGAAAAAACGGAAATATCAACAAGTCTTCTAAAATTTGTCAGAGAAATGAGGTCATAGGGCAAGCTGCTGCCTCCAAAACTGGAAAAAAGGATAGGTAGAAACAGAGGATCATAACCTAATAAAACAAAAACCCATACACAGAAGACCCAGGGTAGGAAAGTTTGTAACTAATAAATTGCTAGAGGCTTGGAGTAGACAAATCTGAGAGTTAAAAATTCCAAGGGGACGCCATCATACAGGAGGCCTCTATATTTCCGTGAGTTTTACCTCCAGGAGTTCTACAAGATCCTCAGTGAGTATCAGAGAAAAATTCTCTCCTGTTTCTGGCAGGGGGAAGGAAAAAGGAACCACTGAAAATATGCCAGAGCATTCTGTGCTTAAATATGCCTGACCTCAGGAGAAACTATTTTACCAGAGCCTGAAGTGCTGGGGTTTTATCAGAGCTTAACCTAGTTGGGGTAAAGGAAATAACCCAACTCCAGACAACTCCAGCTTTCCACATAGAGGAAAGTTAATACAAAAATCAAGCTTCTTTGGCCTTCCCTGTGGAAATACCAACTCCATTACCCTCCCGCCATCCTGTCCTACCTAAAGGTGGGAAAGAAAAAAATCTTAGAAAACTGAAGTTCACAATCCAGAGGAATAAATTCACCAAAAGACTGAGACCTAATCATAGGACTAAAGAATACTTCCCCTTCCCTGCACACTTTACGACTGCATTACTAAAGCTCTATTTACCACACTTATTAAACCTAAGCCAACATGTCAACTTTCAACAAAAATTACAAGGCACACAAAAAGACAAAAAACACAGTTTGAAGAGACCGAAAAGCATCAGACACACAGTCAGATATGGCAAGAATAACAATTATCAGACCAGGAATTTTTGACAACTAGAATTAGTACGATTATGACAGAAAATGTAGACGGCATAAAAGAACACAGAGATAATGTAAGCACAGAGATAAAAATTGTAGAAAAGAATAAAAAAGAAATGCTGAAGATTGAGACTCCTAACAGAAATGAAGAATGCCTTTAAGGAACATTAGGAAAGCAGATCCAGCTGAGGAAAGGATTCTTGAACTTGGGGATATGACAATAGAAACTTCCAACACTGAAAAATAAAAAACACAGTGTACAACAACTGTGAGAAAAACTACAAAAGGTATAGATACATGTAATGGGAATAGTAGGAGAAGAAATAGAGAACAGACGCTGTATTTGAAGCAACAATAACTATTTCCCCATATTAACATCAGACACCATATTACAGATCCAAGAAGCTCAGAAAACACCAAGACAAATATGAAGGAAAAAAAACACAACTAGGCATATTATATTTAAACACCAGAAAAGCAAAGATAAACTCCTGAAAAAACCAGAGTAGGGAGGAAACCTTACTTATAGAAAAACAAAGATGTACATCCAACTTTGCCTCAGAAACCATGTAAACATGGAGAGTGTTGAGAGAATCAAACCAGCAGCCTGGAACTCTGTACCCCAGGGGTCCCCAGCCCATGGCCTATTAGGAATGGGTTGCACAGCAGGAGGTGAGCAGTGGGTCAGCAAGTGAAGCTGCATCTATTTTTATAGCCACTCATCATGGCTAGCATTACCTCACAAGCTCCGTCTCCTTTCAAATCAGCTACAGCATTAGATTCTCACAGGAGCGTGACCCCTAACGTGAACCGGGCATGTGAAGGATCCAGGTTGCACATTCCTTATGAGAATCTAATGCCTGGTGGTCTGAGGTGGAGCTGAGGTTGTAATGCTAGCACTAGGAAGTGGCTGCAAATACAGATTAACATTAGCAGAGAGGTTTGACTGCACAGAGGCCACAATAAATCAACTGCTTGCACATTTATATTGAAACACTATCAGTGAGTGACAAGTAACAATTAAGCTTCATTGGCTGGGCGTGGTGGCTCACACCTGTAATCCCAGCACTTTGGGAGGCTGAGGTGGGTGGATCACCTGAGGTCAGGCATTCGAGACCAGCCTGGCCAACATGGTGAAACCCCATCTCTATTTAAAAAAAAAAAAAAAAAAAAAAAAAAAAACTTCATATAGTGGCAGTCTGTATAGTGGCAAGTGAGTTGATATACTTCAATTATACAGTTGCATCTGGTGGCAGACTTTAGCTAGAATCCAGCACTTATTTTAGTCTGCATAAGGTCTGCCCATTATTTTATTTCCCACTTCCATCCATGCCTCTTTCCCACACTGTGCACTTGTCTCAGTCACAGTCTTGGTAAGCCCAAAAGCTCCTAGCTAAAATGAGTAAAAAACAAATGTCACTGGAGAGCTTCTTCGAAAGCAGGAAAGACACAATGATGAGACAGCAGAAGACTCTAAGACTGCCAGTAAGAAGAAAGGTACATTTAAAAGAAAATACCAAGATTCCTACTTAAATTACGGGTTCACTGCCAACAGGCGATTGACATTCTTCAAGCCCACTTTGTATATGTGGTGACCACTATCCAACAAAGCCGTGAAACCTTCAAAGCTAATTCGTACCAGGGACATCAGGCACCCTGCATTAAAAGACTCTGGAGTTTTCAAAAGAAAAAAAAAAACATTAATACAACGAATAGAAGCAATTATTGAAGGCCACTACATCATCAAATGTGCCTGCACTGAGAGAATCATTCCTAGTGGCTAAAGCTAGGAAGCCTGAAATGGTGTGACTGTATCCCCACCCAAATCTCATCTTGAACTGTAGTTCCCATAATCCCTATGTGTGATGGGAGGCACCCAGTGACAGGTAATTGAATCATGAAGGCAGTTAACCCCATGTTGCTATTCTTGTGACAGTGAATGAGTTCTCATGAGATCTGATGGTTTCATAAGGGGCTTTCCTGCCATCATGTAAAGAAGGACATGTTTGCTTCCCTTTCTGCCTTAATTTTAAGTTTCCTGAGGCCTCCCCAGCCATCCAGAACAGTGAGTTGATTAAACCTGTTTCCTTTACACATTACCCAATCTCATGTATTTCTTCATAGCAGCGTGAGAACAGACTAATACAGTAAATTGCTGCCAGGTAGTGGGGTGCTGCTGTAAAGATACCCAAAAACGTGGAAGCAACCTTGGAACTGGGTAACAGGCAGAGGCTAGAACAGTTCAGAGGGCTCAGAAGACAAGAAGATGTGGGAAAGTCTGGAACTTCCTCAAGACTTGTTGAATGGCTTTGACCAAAATGCTGATAGCGGTATGAACAATGAAGTCCAGGGTGAGGTTGTCTAAGATGGAGATGACGAACTTCTTGGGAACTGAAATAAAGGTGACTCTTGCTGTGTTTTAGCAAAGAGACTGGAGGCATGCATACTGCCCCTGCACTAGAGAGCTGTGAAACTTTGAACTTGAGAGAGGTGACTCAAAAGTATCTGGTGGAAGAAATTTCTAAGCACCAAACCATTCAAGAAAAAATTTTTGCAATCTACCCACCTGACAAAGGGCTAATATCCAGAATCTACAAAGAACTAAAACAGATTTATAAGAAAAAAACAAACCCATTCAAGTGGGCAAAGGGCATGAACAGACACTTTTCAAAAGAAGACATATATGAGGCCAACAAACATATGAAAAAATGCTCATTGTTACTGGTCATTAGAGAAATGCAAATCAAAACTACATTGAGATACCATCTCAAGCCAGTTAGAATGGTGATCATTAAAAAATATGGAGACAACAGATGCTGGAGAGGATGTGGAGAAATAGAAACACTTTTACACTGTTGGTGGCAGTGTAAATTAGTTCAATCATTGTGGAAGACAGTGCGGTGATTCCTCAAGGACCTAGAAATAGAAATTCCATTTGACCCAGCAATCTCATTACTGGGTATATATCCAAAGGATTATAAATAGTTCTGTTATAAAGACACATGCACATGTATGTTCACTGCGGCACTGTTTACAATAGCAAAGACCTGGAACCAACCCAAATGCCCATCGATGATAGATTGGAAAAGGAAAATGTGGCACATGTACACCATGGAATACTATGCAGCCATAAAAAATGATGAGTTTGTGTCCTTTGTAGGGACATAGATGAATCTGGAAACCATCATTCTCAGCAAACTGACACAAGAACAGAAAATCAAACACAGCATGTTCTCACTCACAGGTGGGTGCTGATCAATGAGAACATATGGACACAGGGAGGGAGCATCACACACTGGAGTCTGTTGGGGGGAACTAAGGGAGGGACAGTAGGGAGGTAGGGAGGTTGGGGATGGGTAACATGGGGAGAAATGCCAGATATAAGTGATGGGGGGATGGAGGCAGCAAACCACATTCCCATGTATGGACCTATGCAACAATCCTGCATGATCTGCACATGTACCCCAGAACCTAAAGTACAATAAAAAACATATTTAAAAAAAAAAAAAAAAAAAGAAGTGACTGAAAAAAGTAACGATGTGACTTGGGTGCTCTTAAAAGCATTTCATTTTATGTATTCACAAAAATATGGTTTTGAATTTGAACGTATGTTTAAAAGGGAAGCAGAGCAGCAGAACAAACAGTTCAGAAAATTTGCAGCCTGACAACATGACAGAAAAGAAAAACCCATTTTCTCAGGAGAAATTCAATCCAGCTACACAAATTTGCATAAATAACTAGCCAAATGTTAATCACCAAGACAATGGGGAAAACACCTCCAGGGCATGTCAGAGGTTTTCACAGAAGCTCCTCCCATCACAGGTCAGGAGCCTAGGAAGAAAAAATGGTTTCATGGGCTGGGCCCAGGGTCTTGCTGCTTTGTGCAGTCTTGGGACTTGGCATCCTGCAACCCAGCCATGGCCAAAAGGGGACAAGGTACAGTTCAGGCCATGGTTTCAGAAGTGAAGGCCCCAAGTCTTGGTAGCTTCCACATGGTACTGAGTGTGTGGGTGCCCAGAAATCAAGAATTGAGATTTGGAAACCTCTGCCTAGATTTCAGAGGATATATGGAAACACCTGGATGTCCAGGCAAAAGTTTGCTGGAAGGGTGGAGCCCTCATGGAGAACCTCTGCTAGGGCAGTGCAGAAAGAAAATGTGGGGTTTGAGTCCCAAAAAAGAGTACCCACTGGGGCACTGCCTAGTGGATCTATGAGAAGAGGGCCACCATCTCCCAGACCCCAGAATGGAAGATCCACTAACAGCTTGCACCAAGCACCTGAAAAAGTAGCAGACACTAAATGCCAGCCCATGAAGGCAGCCAGGATGGGGGCTGTACTCTGCAAAGCCACAGGAGTGAAGCTGTCCAAGGCCATGGAAGCCCATCTCTTACATCAGTGTGACCTGGATGAGAGACATGGAGTCAAAGGAGGTAATTTCAGAGCTTTAAGATTTGACTGCCTTGCTGGACTTTGGACTTGCATGGGTCCTGTAGCCCCTTCATTTTGGCCAATTTCTCCTATTTTGAATGCGTGTATTTACCCAATGCCTGTACTCCCATTGTATCTAGGAAGTAACTCATTTGCTTTTGATTTTACAGGCTTATAGATAGAAGGAAATGACTTGCCTTGTTTCAGATGAGGCTTCTGAATTGGACTTTGGGTTAATGCTGGAATGAGTTAAGGCTTTGGGGAACCGTTGGGAAGGCATGATTGTGTTTTAAAACGTGAGGACATGAGATTTGGGAGGGGCTGAGGTGGAATGACATGGTTTGGCCGTGCCCCCACACAAATTTCAACTTGAATTGTAGTTCCAATAATCCCCGTATGTTGAGGGAAAGTCTCAGTGGGAGGTAATTGAATCATGGGTGCAATTACCCCCATGCTACTGTTCTCGTGATAGTGAATGAGTTCTCCTGAGATCTCTAATGGTCTTGTAAGGGGCTTTTCCCTCTTTGCTTGACACTTCTTCCTTCCATCATATGAAGAAGGGTGTGTTTGCTTCCCCTTCCACCATGAATGTAAGTTTCCTGAGGCTTCCCCAGCCAGGCAGAATGGTGAATCAATTAAACCTCTTTCCTTTATAAATTATCCAGTCTCAGGCAGTTCTTTATAGCAGCATGAGAATGGACTAATACAAAGCCCTTTACTGTTGGTGAAGAGATGATCCTGCCTGCTACCAAGGACATTTGTCATAAACTCTTACAAGAGGCTGCAGTTCAAGAGGTGGTATGTGTTCCTCTTTCAGCTAACACCATAACTAGACGAACTGATAAAACAGCAGAGGATACTGAGGCACAATTGTCAAAGAGGATTAATGAGTCACTGTGGTATGCAATCCAGGTTGAAAAGTCTATCAATGATGACAAGGCAACAAGGCTTGTTTTTGTGTGACATATTTTTCATGAAGATGTGCATGAGCATATGTCATATGTACTTTTATTGCCAACCAACACCACAGCTGCAGAACTACTCAAGTCTTTGAATGTTTACATACCAGAAAAACTGAATTGGTCATTTTGTGTCAGTATACACACAGACGGAGAAGCTTCCATTACTGGATGTCTTTCGGGTTTCATGACTTGGGTCAGACGGTTGCTTCTGCATGTGAGTCCACACATTGTGTCACCCATAGAGAAATGCCGGCTAGCTGAAAAACGTCACCTGAACTTAGCAACATTTTGCAGGATATAATAAAATTATCAACCACATTAAAGTACATGCCCTTAACTCACATCTGATGGCACAGCTCTGTTAGGAGATGGATGCAGGGCACACACATCTTCTCTTATACACAGAAGTGATTGCTTTCTAAAGGTAGATCGCTGGCCAGGGTTTTTGAGTTACAAGAGCCACTCCAGAGATTTCTTTTAGAAAAACAGTCACCACTGGCAACACATTTCAGTGACACAGAATGGGTCACAAAACTTGCTTACTTACATGACGTATTCAACCTGCTCAATGAACTCAATCTGTTCTGTCACTTCAGGGGAGAATGATAACTATGTTCAAGTCAACAGATAAAGTGGCTGGATTCAAAGCCAAACTAGTATTATGGGGGCAATGAGTGAACACTGGAATTTTTGACATTTCAAATATTAGCAGAGATCTTGAAACAGACAGAACCAGGGCCTTCTTTCTCCCAGCTGGTACATGGATCAGTTATCTCAGCTTTCTAAAGAGTTTGAGCATTACTTCCCAACCACAAAAAAACAAAAACAAAACAAAACAAAACCTGAAATGGGAAGTGAAATGGATTGCAACCCATCTGTAAATTGCCAGCTCAATCAACTTTGTCCACACTAGAAGAGAATCAACTCCTTGAGATTGCAAATGACAGTGGCCTTAAAAGTATGTCTGAGACCACTTCAAATTGCCATATGCTCTGGATTAAAGTCAAAGCAGAATATCCTGAGATTGCCACACAGGCACTGAAAAGCCTGCTTCCATTTCCAACACCCTATCTTTGTGAAGCAGGGTTTTCTGCAGTGACAGCAATCAAAATGAGATTAAGAGTAGACTGCACATAAGCAACAGACTTTGGATGTCACTGACTCCCAACACTTCCAGATGAGACTGTCTAGTTGCAGGAAAACAAGCTCCGGCCTCCCACTGATTCTACATTATGGCGAGTTGTTAAATTATTTCATTGTATATTAAAATGTAATCATAATAGAAATAAGGTATACTATAAATTTAATGTGCTTGAATCATCCCAAAACCACATCCCCTCCCCAGGTCTGTGGAAAAACTGTCTTCCCTGAAACCAGACGCTGGTGACAAAAAGGTTAGGGACTGCTGCTGTACACTGTGAAGTTATCTTTCAAAAGTGAAAGAGAAAGACTCTCATAGATAAAAATTGAAGGATTGTGTGGCCAGTATATCTGCTTTGCAAGAAATGTTGCAAGTCTTCAGAGAGAAGGGAAATGGTATAGGTCAGAAACTCAGATCCAGACAAATAAAGCAACAGTATTGGAGAAGAAATAAGTGAAGATAACATTTTTTAAATCTTTATTATTCTTTTTCTTAATTGATCTAACAAATGACAGTTTTTTAGTAACAGCAACAATGTAATCATTTATGTATGTTTCTGTGTATTTGTGCATGTATGTATACACATGCTTATGTGTGCTTATGAATAAGTGAAATGACTGATAATAATACAAGCGATGAGAAGGCAGATGGAAGAATTAGAAGTATTTTGTTATTATATGGCACTTATTATAAGGTACACATCACTACCTTCAGGTGTATAGGGTTACTTGACAGCAGACTTCGATTAGTTGCAAACGTATATGAAAACTGTAGGGCAACGACTAAAGAATGCAAAAAGAGAAGTATAATGAAGTAAAAAGAGAAAAATGGATCAATATAAAATGCTCAATTAAAATGACTGGGCAACGGTAGGCTCACGCCTATATCCCAGTACCTTGGGAGGCTGAGGCAGGAGGATCACTTAAGGTCAGGAGTTCAAGACCAGGCTGGGCAACATAGTGAGATGTTGCCTCTACTCAAAAAAGAATTTTTTTTTAAATTAGCCAGGCATGGTGGCACATGCCTGTACTCCCACCTACTCAAGAGGCTGAGGCAGAAGGATGGCTTGAGCCCAGGAGTTGGAGGCTGCAGTGAGTTATGACTGAACATACAACTACACTCCAGCCTTGGCAACAGAGCAATATCCTGTCTCAAACAAACAAACATCTTGAAGGGGTGTCTATTCTACTTCTTCCCGTTTGGATAAAGAGCTTGTGAGAGGCTTCTCGGGAGGCAAGTCTAATCTCAAAGGGGCATGACACTGGAAGTCTTTTTCTGCCTCATTCTCCACATGGTCTTGCTTACTTTTAATCCTTCTCAATTCTATGTTTTCTCTCCTTTTCTTCCCCCGGAACTGGCTTCTCTCCTTTCTCTTTTTCTGCTCTCTGTCCTTGTGTTTGTCATGATTATTTTTGTCTTCGAAGAGGCTGGAGTCGTGCCCTGAACTGCCTATGGAGAGCTCAGTAACTGCTTTCCCTCCCACTTTGAGGACCAGCTTCAGGGGCTTTTCCACATTCTCTTCGTTAGACATGTTTGTCTGACTTGTGCTTCTTGCCCATGTCCGACCAGGCCCTGGTGCCCACCTCCCATGCCAGGCCCAAGCCTTGCGGTGCCACTTCTCGTCCATGCCAGGCAAGCTGGAGGGTAGGAGCAGGTCCTGCTAAACCTCGTGCCACGATGCAGAGGGTTGGTGTGCACAGGTTGGCATGAGGCCCCTCTTGACAAGACAGCGCGTGAGACCCAGCTAGAGCCTGAGAGCATGAATCAACTGATGAGAAAACTGCAGAGAAAAGACCCAAATGTTTTATTTTCATTTACTGTGACTGATTTTATTGCTCCTGGATACTCCATGATCATTAAACACCCAATGGATCTTAGTACCAAGAAAGAAAAGATCAAGAACAATGACTATCAGTCCACAGAAGAACAAAAGGATAACTTCAAGCTAATATGTACTAATGCCATGATTTACAACAAATAAGAGACCACTTATTATGAAGCTGCAAAGAAGCTGTTGCACTCAGGGATGGAAATGTTTAGCAAGGAAAGAATTAACAGCCTGAAGCAGAGCACAGACTTCATAGATAACTTGCAAAAAAACTTGAAAGCAGAAAGACAGAACAACATCTCACAGAGTAGAGAGGATAGAGACTGCTGGCTGAGAGAGAGAGAGGACTCTGGAGATGCCAAAGTACAAGACTTCAAGAGTCCCAGCAAAGAAAATAAAAAGAAAGATGAAGATATGCTTAAACATAAGTTTAAAAGCAATAATTTAGAGAGAGCAGGCACTGCTTGACTGCACTATGAAGGAATCTAGAGGAAGCTGACCGGTAGCTTGCCAACAGTCAATGCGAATTTGAAAGAACAAAACCAAATGGAGGAAGAAGATTGGAACTTCTCCATCCTGTGGATCCCACTGTAGGAAAGCCAGGCTACTGCCCTGTGAGACTGGGAATGACAACTGGTAGACTTCAGTCTGAAGCGAATACTTTGCATGGGTTCAAAGAGGATAAAAGGTACAAAGTAACCACAATGTTATATTTCAATTATGGACCCTAGAGTTCTTATGTACCCCATTATGACTACAAGTTTACAAATATCAGCAAGGATGATTCAGATTTAATTTCAGCCTATGGGGAAGACTCTGATCTTCCAAGCAATTTCAGCATCTAGGAATTTTTGACCACATGCCAAGATTATCCATATATTATGACAGATAGCTTACTGGATGTTTTAACAAAAGGAGGGTATTCCAGGGTCCTATAAGAGTTGGAGATGTCTTGGTTGAATTCCTTCACTTCACTGGACAGAAAGAAAAAAAGAAAAAGAAAAAGAGTTGGGAGATGTCATCACCTGAAAATGAAGTCCATACTAGGACACTTGACACAGCAAAAGAGATGGAGGTTACAGAAACAGAGCCAGCAGGATGTTTGGACTCCACTACTCAAGACATGCTCACAGCACTGAAAGCAGTAACAAACTTTGTTGCTCTAGTTGAAGTATTTGACTCTTGAAGAAGCTAACATATTCTAGAAGAAACTTGATGAGACCACCAAATTGCTCACGGAGCTCCAGGATGCCCACAATGAGCATTTGAACACCAGACCCTCTCCCAATATGATGTCTCTTGGGTCCCAATGCATCTTGCTGAACAGATGACCAATAATCTTAAAAGAACCTGCACAGCAAGTAACTCTAGGTGATATCGTAAGCATGCATGGAGTTTGAAAAGCAATGGGGATTTCCATTCCTTCCTCCATCATGGAAAAAAATTTTGCAGATTTAACAGAAGATCTTGAAGAACCGAGAAAAACGGATGTTGCTGAGTGTGGACCTGGTGAGAGTTGAGGCTGCCTGGTAATTGATTATATATTCTGTACATACTTTTTCATTCTTAACTTAAAAATGCTTTTCACAAGATATTAAATATTTGTAAACTGTGTTTTTAATTAAACTTTGGAACAGTGAAAAACAAAAAACACTTTCTTGGAACTAATTATGGCAGGGTGGCAGTAATACAACGTTAACACACAAAAGTCAATCATTTTTCACTATGTCAACAACAAACAGATGGAATATAAAAATTAAAAATTCATTACCATCTATTTTAGCAACCAAAAAATAAAATAGGCATAAATCTAACAACATATATTCAAGATCTATATGAAGGAAGCTATAAAACTCTTCTTAAAAAGGTTCTAAGAACTAAATAAATGAATATATATTCCACGTTCATGGACAGGAAGACTCCATATCGTGAACACGTTAGTTCTTTCCAATTTATCTATAGATTCAACATAATCCCAATCAAAATCCTAGCACATTACTTAGTGGATCCAATGAATTGATTCTAACTTTATATGGAGAGACAAAAGAACCAGAATAGCTATCACAATATTAAAGGAGAACAAAGTTGGAGTACTGACACCACCCAACTTCAAGACTTACAGTAAAGCTATACTAATCAAAACAATGTGGTATTAATGATAAAATATACAAATTAATCAATGCAACAAAATAGAGAGTTCAGAAATAGGGACACATAAATACAGTCAACTGATCTTTAACAATGGAGCAAATGCAATACAGTAGGGAAAAAACACTCTTTCAACAAATGGTGCTGAACAATTGGACATCCACATGCAAAGGAAAAAAAAAAGGAATCTAGACACAGACCTTGTATTTTTTACAAAAGTTAATTCAAAATGCATCACAGAACTAAATATAAAACACAAAACGATAAAACTCCTAAAAAAAAAATGAAGAAAAGAAAAAGTAGAAAACCTCGGTGAGCCTGGCTACGGCAATGACTCTTTAGATACATCAATTCAGAATCCATGAAAGGATGAATTGATAAGCTGGACTTCACTAAAATTAAAAACAATGGCAGGAGAATGAGAAAACAAGCCACAGACCAAAAGGAAATATTTGTAAAAGACACATCTGATCTAAAAAACAAAAACAAACCCTGTTATTCAAAATACAGAAGTAAAGGCCAGGTGTGGTAGCTCACACTTCTCATCACAGCACTTTGGGTGGCCAAGGCAGGCAGAGGCCAGTAGTTTAAGATCAGCCTGGCCAACCTAGTGAAACCCTGTCTCTAACTAAAAATACAAAAATTATATGGGTGTAGTAGTTTATGCCTATAGTTCCAGCTACTCAGGAGGCTGAGGCAGGAAAATCGCTTGAACCCAGGATGCAGAGGTTGCAATGAGACAAAATCACACCACTGCACTCCAGCCTCAGCAACAGAGAGAGACCCTGTCTCATAAATAAATAAATAAATCATACCTACATAATGACAATTCTATTTAAAAAAAAAAACAACAACAAAAACAACTAGGTCACAGAACTTCTAGACAGCTGAATATGTGGAAGTTCCCTCCTGAAGGGTGGCACCCCGAAGATGGCATGGAAGTTCTGTATTCCTTATCTCATACCTCCCCCTATGCATCCCTTCAATCTGGCTGTTCAACTGTATCTTTTCTAATATCTTTTGTAACAAATGGGTAAGTGTAAGTAAAATGTTTCTGAGTTCCAGCAAGTTAATCAAACCCAGGGAGGGGGTTTTGTGAACTCTGATTTATAGCCAGTTAGTAAGAAGCATCTGAGACTTGCAATTGGGATCTGAAGTGGAGGGCAGTCTTGTGGTATGAGGCCTCAATCTGTACATTCTGACACTATCTCTATACATACAATGTCAGAATTAAATTAGAAGACAGATACCCACATGGTGTCTGCTGGAGAATACGCAGAACTGACTGCTTGCTCTGTAGGGAAACAAATACCACACATGTGTTATCAGAAGTATTGTGCTGAGTAGAGAGTAGACAGTGGGAAACATGCATCTTTGGTTTTTCCTATACCACTACAGCAGCTTTACTCATAATTGGCAAAACTTGGAAATAATCAAGATAGCTGTAGGTCAATGTTGTACATGTGCAAGGATACGGAGGATATGGGAAATCTTGGTACTTTCCATTCAATTTTGTAGTGAGCCTAAAACTGCTCTAAAATATTAAGTTCACAAATCATTAAAGCGTTAACACAGGTGGTCCGGGCACAGTGGCTCATGCCTGTAATCCTACCACTATGAGAGGCCAAAGTGACCAGATTATGAGGTCAGGAGTTCAAGACCAGCCTGGCCAACATGGTGGAACCCCGTCTCTACTAAAAATACAAAAATTAGCTGGGTGTGGTGGCATGCAGCTGTAACCCCAGCTACTTAGGAGGCTGAGGCAGGAGAATCACTTGAACCCAGGAGGCAGAGGTTACAGTGAGCCGAGATCATGCCTCTGTACTCCAGCCTCGGCAACAGAGTAAGACTCTGTCACAAAAAAAAAAAAAAAAAAAAAAAAAAAAAAAAAAAAAAATTGGAAAATTTTTTTATAAAAATTAAAAGTGGGGGGCCGGGTGTGTTGGGGGGGGGGGGG
>CAUYLG010022132.1:0-17060 GCA_963573385.1 Cacajao melanocephalus
AAGCTGAAACTGGTTCTCTTCCTTACACCTTATAGAAAAGTTAACTTTAGATGGATTAGAGATTTAAACATGAGACCTAACACCATAAAAGCATTAGAAGGAAACCTAGGCAATACCATTCAGGACATAGGCACGGGCAAAAACTTCATGACTAAAACACCAAAAGCAATGGCAACAAAAGCCAAAATCAACAAATGGGATCTAATTAAACTTAAGAGCTTCTGCACAGCAAAAGAAACTATCAGTAGAGTGAACCAGCAACCAACAGAATGGGAAATAAACTTTTGTAATCTAACCATCTGATAAAGGGCTAATATCCAGAATCTACAGAAAACTTAAACAAATTTACAGGAAAAAAACAAACTCCATCAAGAAGTGGGCAAAGGATATGAACAGACACGTTTCAAAAGAAGACATTCATGCAGCCAACCAATATATGAAAGAAAGCTTTTTTATTTTTTTTTTTCTGTCTTCATCCTTGTTTGTCTTTAGTCTACCTATCACATGATTGTTGAAGAATCTTAAGGGCAAATCTGATGGCATCTCCGTTGCCCATAGGTTGGAGTTTAAGCTACTTAACATTTCATAGAAGGCCTTTCTTTCCCCTTTCCAGATCATCTTTCACAGTTCCCTTTCAACAACTTGTACTCTGGCCCAATAAAATCATTAGAATGCTAAACATCTTTTTAAAAACTTTTCTATGCTCTCATCTCTGTGACTTGAATGACTTTATTTCTCCACTATTATATCCAAATGAAAAGTTACTATTTAAAATTTAGCTCAAAGCCTACCTCCCTCAAGGTTTTTCTGTTCTTTTCTCTGCCTTCCTGTTCTATTCTTTGGTTATTAAAGTCTGCTCATGTTCCACCAAAACAGGAGTTTCTTAAGTGTAGAAATTGTGTTTTATTTGTCTAGTACTGAGACTGGTACAATATATAATTACTGTTTAAAGGAATTTCAGGTGGCCTGGAAGAACTTGTTTCAAAAATTTAGTTGTTTGAATAAAGTAGAAGAAAAAGTGGTTTGCTGATTTAATATTAATTTCCTATTCCTTTGCTCCTCGAAGCATTGTTGGTTTATTGGGCTGGTAGATAAACATTACATACTTTGATGAACAAGTGATAATTTCAGTGGGATTGTTGTCAGAGTCAATTGGGATGGTTTAAATGGAAAGGGATATTGAAAATTGATTTCACATAAATTTCTAAACCATGAAACAGCAATTCTTCTTCTTCTTCTTCTTCCTTTAACTTGCATAGTACAAAGGTCAGTCACTTAAGAATAAAATACCTGGATGTAAGTAATAAATACTTGATTGTATTGATTTGTCCCTCAGAGTATTTTCTGTAAGTTGATCACCAAAACACCAATTTCTATAGTGAGATAGAAATAGCTTTGTTATGAAGAATCTTTTACTGAAATAGAAATAAACTTTAATGATCTAGATTTTAGCATCTGTCTGTAAAAGAAAACACAGTTCACTTTAGCAGAAAATACTGCCTGTTTGCATTATCAAAACTACTGAGAACTGCCATTGGATAGATAGCCTACATGTGGTTATATCGCCACTAAAAATGTACCTGCCATGGAGATGGTTTTAATTGTTGGTTGGCAGATATACATTGTAGCAATGTCATTTAACTTTTGTTTCCAGCCATGTACCTGTAAGTCAGAATGTGTTTTCCTCCCTCTAGGAATCAAGACCCCCATTCAACAAATAAATAATTAAATAGATACATAAATAAATACAATCACGCACTGCATGATGACATTTCAGGGAATAATAAACTGCATATAAGATGGTGGTCCCATAGGATAATGCAGTATTTTTACCAGACCTTTTATATGGCTGGATATGTTTAGATGCACAAATACCTACTATTATGTTAACCTGCCTACAGTGTTCAGTACAGTAACATGTTCCACAAGAGCAATAAGCTATACCATATAGTCTAGATGTGTAGTAGGTTATACCACCTACGTTTGTGTAAGTACACCCTGATGTTTGTATAATGATGAAATTGCCTAATGGCACATTTTTCATAATGTATCCCCATTGTTAAGTGGCAAATGACTGTAAATAAATAAATCACTGAGAAAAATAAAAATTATTTAATCCTTTTCTCCTGCTTCTTTCCATTGTTTCCTTTCCCTCTTACTCCTACTATTACCACTACTAATTTTCTTCTTGTTCGTCTCATCAGACCCTAATAAATAAAGCCTTAGAATATGTAGAAACCAACAACCTTTATTATTTAAATAAATACAACACTTTTAACCCCAAATTATGTAGATGCAGTCCGGGAGTCAGCATGATCAATACTAGATTTTTAACACTGTAGACTTCTGTCTTATTTGTCAAGCTCCTATCCTTCTCATTTGACATAATTTCTGTTTTTCTTTTGGGTAATAACCCAAAGAAATGAACTGTTTATCACAATGTTTTTTTTCAGATGGTATATCTTTGCTTCTTTCTAAATCTCAACCAATTTCTATTTCAAAATGGTATACTGTTATTGAGGTTTTCTTAGATAGTATTGGTCTTATAGATTGAATTATAAAAATCAGACTTCTTTTTGATACCTGTTTAAACCATTTCAGTGGCACTGAGAGAGTAACATATGTCACAAGTGTCAGCACTAAGGAATGGTACAGAGAATTACAATAATCTGCCTAGGCCTATTGGTGTAGTGAAGCCAGAGATGTTCCTTTAAGAGTTAGGGAGTAGGACAAGAGAAAACTTTCTAGGGGAAAGGAAGAAAAGAGACAGTAAATAAAGCCAAAGTATACGGAAGAAAGTAAAACATCCTGGTCACTCAGGCAGCTCTCTTGTTTTCTTTTCTAGATCTTTCTTTCTTAGTTTATTTTATGCTCTATACTTTTTTTCATAGACCAGCATTTCTAAATTTATTTTTCACTATTTAATTGCTCATGTATTTTTTCTGTTTGCTCAGCAGAAAGACAACAGAAGAGTCCAAAGTCTGAGGGGACTGGGCAAGCTTCTGTCACATGCTTTCAGAATGAAGACAATCTGTAAGAATTTTAAGTAGTGACCTCTACAGAGAAAAGAATGAAAAGTAGCCAAATCTCCACATGAGAGAGATTTTGGACTATTTTGCAATGTAAACCCCATCTGATTTATATGAAGTAAGCAGATTTTCTCTCCAAGAGTTCAAAAAAAGATTCTAATGATAAATATACTCTCGTGACAGTCTCGAAAACAAAGTAGTAAAAAAAAAAAAGGAATTAAGGTTTACTCTACCTTTTCACTGTATTAAACTCATGTATGAAGCAAACATTAGCCAATAACATATTTGTTATCATTCTGAGTTTTCTAGGGGCTTCTACAAACAGAAACCAAAAAGCAAAACCCTGGTTAGTAAGTTGTATAAATCCCTTAACTCTTGGAACTCATAAAATAGAAATGACAAAATATCTACTTCATACAATTGTTTTGATTGAGATAAAGTTTATGAAACTTCTTTGGATCCTCTAAGGTTTTACACAGCTTCCAAATATTATTGTTTGACAAAATCCCATTTGGTATTAATAATGTCCTCAATCTTGATCTATTAATTTTAGTCATTCTAATTCTGCTTTGCATCTTCAAATTAATTGTACATTTTCTGTATATAGAATTTTACAGGGAAAGAATCTTGCCACTCATTACCTTCATTGAAGCATAAGTTTAGTAAATGGGCTTTGGGTCTGTTAGAGCTTACTTTTGATCTTGGTTGAGTCATAGGTCCACTGAGTCCTAGTTGTATGATGATGGATATGTAACTCCTCTTCTCTGAGGTGTTCAACTTTTAACTTGTAAAGTAGAAATTATATTAGGGTCTGCAATATAGGTTTGTTATGGCTCATGGATGAGATAATATATGTTGAAGACTGGACAGTAGATAATATGTTAACTCTCAAAGCCCCATCTGTGCCATTTCTCGTTTATCCCATGAAATAACAACAAGAAAATCCCAGTGCCTTCCTTGAGGGCTGAAACTCTGTTCTTCTTATCATCCTCAGAAATCTTGTCCCATTTCCCTTCTGTGACACCTGCCCGGAAAAATCACAGTTCTAGATAAACTTGAGTTCATCTTCCTCTTGCCCAAATCCAGTCTTGAAAAGTACTGCTAGAATTATATACTATCCCAGATTGGCTCTATAAAATTCATGATCTCAATCTTAATGAGGTAATGGTACCAAGAGGCAAAATTTCTAAGATTCCCTGCTCAACTTCCTCTCCCATTTCCACAGCAGCAACTTCAAACTTCTTACTTTCTTCAAACTCTCTCCCCGTTTATCTCAATACCCACACTGAGCACAAGATTTCATAAGGAATAGAGAAGCCATCTGATAGAATTTCTGCAGCTTCTCCTTTTTATCTTGCATCTACGTTTTGCCTTTCTTCCTCTTCTCCTTCTGTTATGGAGAGATGACTCCTTTCTGTCTAAAGCCAAGCTTTTTTTTTCTGAGTTTTAGATATCTAAAACCAACAGATAAGCATCTTTTATTAAATTTCATTTTTATTTAAAACTGACAAATATTTAAAATAATTGCCTGTATTTATGGGATACAACATGATGTTTTAATACATGTATAAATTGTAGAATGAGCAAATCAGTCTAATTAACATATCCATCATCTCACCTACTTATCATTACCTGGAGGTAAGAACATTTAAAATCCACCCTTTTAGCAATTTGGAAATATACAGTACATGATTATTAACTATAGTCTTGCTGTGCTGGAGATCACTAGAACTTATTTATCCTAAGTGAAGTTTTGTACCCTTTGACCAGCGTTTTCCCCTTTCCCTGCTCATACCACCCACCTTTCCCAGCCTCTGGTAATCACCATCCTATTGTCTATTTCTATGAGTTTGGCTGTGTTAGATTTTATACACATGATATCATGTGACATTTTTCTTTCTGTGCCTGGTTCATTTCACATAGCATAATGTCCTCTAGACTCATCTAGTCTGTTGGTAATAATGGTATTTCATTCGTTCTAAAGGCTGAGTAGTATTTCATTGTGTATATATACCATATTAAAAAATCCATTTATCTATTCATAGACAGTTCGTTTGTTTCCATATCTTGGCTATTGTGAATAATGCTGCAATAAACCTGAGAGTGCAGATATCTTTTCGACATACTGACTTCAATTTCTTTTAAGGTATACCCAGTAGTGGCATTGCTGGATCATATGGTTATTCTATTTTTAGTTGTTTGAGGAATCACCATACTAAATCAACATGGCTTTATTGGTCATACCAAGAAATGGAAAGAGAAAAGTTTAGATTAACTCCAAGGTTTCTGATTTGAGTTAGAGGAGGTTGCATTTATGGAGATGAGGATTGATAATGAGTTTTAGATATAATGAGACCTCTAACAGGAAGAGTTTGATAAGTCTTGAAATGAGTAAAATAGTTTGAATAGAGTGCAAGATGTTGGTTGAAATTATAGTACTGGTTGAAATACTTGGAAAATAGGCATGAAATAAGAGGAAAATGTTTAAGTTTTCCTATGGAATCATGAATTTATAATTAAAGATCCACGTTCTTTGTGTTCTCCCAGTTTTGGAATATAGCAATTAAGCAGTTAAAAATCAGCTTTTATTACCTTTTATGAGTTCATCTTAGCACCATTTCCAAACACACTATTATCCCAATAACAGAAAATCAATCTTGTATACTTACCTGTGTTGTTTGACTTTTAAACAGTGTCTTATTTTTTTATCTGCTGAAAATTAGAAAAATACAAAACTTTTCAGGTCACAAATGAATGAGGAGTTTTATAATGCTTAAATCTGTTATATATTTGTAAGAGCACCCTTATTTTATACAGGTTAGCATAATGCTGAGATTTAAATGTATCTGTTTCTCCTAGGGAAGTAGAATAGACCTTATGTCTCTACACTTGGAAATAACTGACTGCTGTTAGCATTCATTTTATGTAAGCGGTCAGAAACAGAAACCTATGTTGCCAGATCCTGCTGAAGAAGGGGAGGCAAAACATTGAGGGCTGGATGGTTTACCTGTTTTGATCTAGAATATACTTTTTGACACATTCCTACTATTATAGCTGTATATTACATTTACATTAAAAGTTCCAAAGGGACTTTAACAAACATTTAAAAAATTTTCAACAAGTTTCTGTTCACCATTTGAGGAGTTCTACTGAGAGTTCTTAGAGCTGACAATATGGTTTTATGTTTTCAACAGTACTATTCTGTGGTCTAATTAGGTATAATGCTAAATTATACTTTTAAAATGTTTATATTACATATACTATATTACACATGATCATTAAATTTTAATAGTACTGTCACACATTTTCAAAATAGAGGAAAATTTGGTTCATATTCTTGTCTATAGATTTCTTCGTTGTTATAATTCGCATGTATTATTTAAAAAGATATTAAAACTGACGATAAATACAAAGTATGCCAGTAACTCATTAACTGGCTGTCAAAAATGGCACTGACAACACTACTTCACTGTATTGTTTTTAATGCTTTATAGATTTACAGGTTTTCAAATTAAAGCGAAATAGATTGCTGCTTTCCTGAGTCCAGGACTTTTCAAATTGTATTTTTATGCCATATTTTAAAGAAACTGCTCATAATTATGTGCTTTTCAAATGTCTTTTTAACTGGCTAAATGCCTTTAAATCATGAGCGTAGAGAGAAAAACGAGAATTGAAAAACACTGAACCGTTTTTAAGATTACATACTTCTTAGTATATCTCAAAATAAACATGTTAGATGTGTGTGGCAAAGAGTTTTATGAATGGTTGGCAAAAGTTACTATTTACTACACCAGTGGGAAGTGTAAGAGGAAAAGCAGTTCTTCATTGTGTGTGTTCCTTGGAGTAACAGCTACAAAGTGTCCTTGTTCAGAATGAGCCAATCAGAGGCTGCATTAGGCATGGAGCTGAGGAGGAGCCGCCATTGGCTGCTCTGCCTTTGGCTTACAGAGAGCTGGCTGGCTCGCTTGCTGATGAATTCAGCAGTATCAATTAATTTCTCCCTAGCTAAAATTTCCAGTGGAGGTCTGTGTTAACATTTTAAGAACATCGTCTGATTAAACATTGATAACATGGGTTCTCTCTGTAGTATTTTCTAATTATATTGTGAAACCATTATTACGACGTGCATTTGACTGGTCTCTTTAACATTTCAAAAGCTTTTCATACCTGTTATTATTTTTTTATCTCCACAGCAACCAAAGGAGGTAGATGAGACAGAGACTGTTATATGAAATGAGATAATGTATGGGAGAGCTATTTGTTAACTGTAAAACCATACAACGGATACGATTAAGATTTTTGTTTTATTGGATGAAAAAATGGAAGCGAGAGACACCACACTATCTGCTTCAGATCATAGAACACTAGACAATGGGAACACAAGTCAACTGACTGACACTTAAAATTGTTCATCACTTTTTGTATGCAACGTTCACTGGTAAAGCTATAGGAAGTCAGTATAAGAAAGGGCATCATTTTATAGATGAAATTTATAAGGCTAAATAAGAAAATATACATTCAATTTTTTGTTTTTGAGACAAACTCACTCTGTCACCCCAGCTGGAGTGCAGTGGTGTGATTTCGGCTCACTGCAACCTCTGCCCTCCAGGTTCAAGTGATTCTATTGCCTCAGCCTTCTGAGTAGCTGGGACTACATGCATGTGCCACCACACCCTGCTAATGTTTTGTATTTTTAGTAGAGGTGGGTTTTCATCCTGTTAGCCGGGACGATCTGGATCTCCTGACCTTGTGATTCTCCCACCTTGGCTTCCCAAAGTGCTGGGATTACAGATGTGAGCCCCCGCACCCGGCATTTACTCAGTTTTTAAAAAGGATATTTAGGACTAATGCTTGCCTGAAAATTACATAGTACAAAGTGTCCACAGTACTGTGACTAAAGTTATTGTGGTATGAAATATTATGACAATATGGCCAGGCCTGAATCAGTGATTCAGGAGAGACAGTTCTGCATTTTACTGGTAAATTCTGGTTCACCTTTTGTTCATTAATCTGGTTTCATGTAACCTCTGTATTGAAAGCCCATTAACCATGATCTCTTCCCTAGTTTGGAAGTGATTACTTGCTATAATAGATCAATTGAATTTTCATGGAAGAGTTAGAGTGTAACCATGTTTCCCTCCTTTTCAAGCTTTAAACCTTTCATTCCTCTGTAGCTTCTTCTCTTGACAGGCACTTAAGAACAGGATTCTTAGAAAAGAGAGAACTATTGTTTCAAGTCTTGGGTTTTATGTTACTTACATAACTTTTATTTGCCCTATATTCTGCTTGACCCCATTTCAGAACACAGAATTGGGCAGGTGTATTAGAAGAACATGATAATTATGGATAATTATGAAATAGTAGCACAACTGTATTAATGTTTACTGAACACTTACTCTTCATTGATTCACAAATCTTGTTGAGAGCTTTCCATGTACAGTCTCAGATTGAGATGTTACGTTAGTCTATTTTCACACTGCTATAAAGAATTGTCCAAGACTGGGTAATTTATAAAGGAAAGAGGTTTTGTTTTGTTTTGTTTTTGAGATAGAGTCTTGCTCTGTCACCTAGGCTGGAGTGCAGTGGCACAGTCTTGGCTCACTGCAACCTCTGCCTCCTGGTTCAAGCAATGCTCCTGCCTCAGCCTCCTGAGTAACTGGGATTACAGGTGCCCACCACCACGCCTGACTAATTTCTGTATTTGTAGTAGAGACGGGGTTTCACCATGTTGGCCAGGCTGATGTCAAACTCCTGACCTCATGATCTATGTCCATCCTCAGCTTCCCAAAGTGTTGGGATTACAGGTGAGAGCCAGCACGTCCAGCCAGGAGAGAGGTTCAGTTGACCCACAGTTTACCATGGCTTGGGGAAGGCCTTAGGAAACTTATGATCATGGCAGACAGCGAAAGGGAAGTAAGGCACCTACATCACAAGGTGGCAAGGAAGGTAAATGCTGAGCGAAGCAGGAAGAGCCCCTTATAAAACCATCAGAGCTCGTGAGAGAACTCACTCATAATAACAGCATGGGGTGGGGGGAGAGGAAAACCACCCCTAAGATTCAGTTACCTCTACCTGGTCTCTCCCTTGGCTTGTGGGGATTATGAGGATTATAATTCAAGATGAGATTTTAGGGGACACAAAGCCTAACCATATCAGATATTAAGTAATTAGACCCAAGTTACACACTAGTTAGTGCTGGTGCCAGAACTTAAATCTACATTTGTCTAACTATGAAAACTTTGTATTAACCATTATACTGTTACCTCTCCTGGTTTAACTGAAAGTCAAGAAGTTAAAAAACCATATATATGTGTTACATGGGTCCCAGTGAGTGGCTGATTCTGGGAAACTCTGTTTAATTTTAATAGCTGAGATTTATTTAGAAACAACAACAACAACAAACAAACAAATCACGTGGGCAGTTCTCCCCACAAAGACGTGGAAGAAAGCAAACCAAAGATGAAGGCAACATCTAACTACCAATAGTGCTGCCACAGATGTGATTCTGCTCTGTTCAGTGGTAATGAGGGGCCAGAAATTCCACTGTGTGCTGATTATGTGTCTTTGTTTCTGGCAAGTTGTATGTAATTTCTGAGTCTCAGTTTTTATATTTGTAAGATGGGGCTAATAATTCTAATCTAGTTTTTCATAAGGATTAAACACACACACACACACACACACACACACACAGTAGTAGTGTCTAGTATACTTCTGAAACATTGTATTCACCCTGCATATAATAGTTTTTGTTCCTGTCATGATACCCACCTATTCTGTTGTTCTCAAAGAGGCAGGTGTTGGTTACAACAATACCAGGACTATGGGTGGCAGGAACCGAGAACCCAGGACCAAACTTTACCAAAAGGTTAGGCAAGAAAGCTAATCTGTAAGAGGCATAGCTGAAATATAGACAGCAAACTCAGGATGTTTCACACCATTCTTGATTTGGAGTACACCAAGTACCTCCCTTACCTCATCAGAGTAATGAGATTGAAGCTAGGCAGCCAAGAAAGAACCATGAGTCGCTTATTTACCCATAGAGACAGTGAGGTTGTTCCTCAGGCAAGGATTCAGAGGTTAGAACCCTTCAAGCCATCAGGCCAAGGTAAGGAACCTCAACAATTATTGATTATAGATTTGCAACACCAATCGTAAGGAGATCTTGGTACCAAGATCAAATTGCTACCTGTTATGAATCATTGCACATACTTTTTGCCAAGGTGCTATTCAATTCCAGAGCATATTGAACACTTAAGTAGCTATTCTTCACTGGAAAATTGTAAAGAGATAAAGAGTTTCAGACTGTAAGATTTTCTGATGGAGGAATAACACCTGTGTTATGGTCTAGAACTGCTGTGGTTCTCACAGTCTGCTGTGAAGCGTCTATACCATCTTGAGCAACTGAGCAAAAAGCTTCAGTCTTCTTGTTCTCCAATATCCTAGCCAGATCACAGAGTTATTTAGGTTTATCATCCTGTCTTTGTCTGGTAGAAGGATATAATAAATGTCAAGTGTTTGTCTAATTACTAGGAATAAACAAAAGAATTTTGATAGATTTTTATAGAACCTAAGACAACTAGTTAAAACTCTATTATTCTGCTGATTTAAGGGATAAGGAATTAAGTCACAGAGAGGTACTTTTCCAAACAGTTGTTCCTAAGTCATCCAGCTAGATTTAGCAAGTAATAATTTAAATCACAGCAGTCTAGCTTCAGAGATGCTCAACTACCATAGAGTATTATGTTGGTGAAAAAGTAATTGCATTTTTTCGCCATTAAAAATAATGGCGAAATTAACGACGTTAACATTGAATGGCAAAACAAACAAAAAACCGCAATTACTTTTGCACCAACCTAATATCATATTTCAATTTAAAGCAAGTTTCCTACCAAACACTTAAATCTCTGGGAAAACAAAACAAGGGCAAAAATTGTTCTCTTTCCTCTTTTTTGTTCTACTTCCTAGTTCTGATTAATACCCTCATTTGTTCATTTTCTGTATATTGGTGTTACTGCCTATTTTCATGAAAGTGGGCCATATTTTAATTTCTAACTTTCTCTAATGAATTGTTAAGGCTATAAAAATGTCTGTTACTACACTATACATTTTAAAATTTAAAAAGTGGAAGTGAAAATTTCTGACAAGATTTTAATACTCTGTTCTGGAACATTCTCTTTGTTTATGAAGAACAGAAGCTACTCAAACTAGCTTGTATAATAAAATCTGAGCTTTATTGTAAATTTAAAGTGAAATCTTAAAAACGTCTAAAAATAAGCAGACACTAAGCCTTAAGAAAGCTGGATTCAGTGCTGTTCTGGTGGCCATAGGAGCAGTTCATGGGCCTCCACTCTTCGTGGAGCTGTCACTAACTCTTTTGCCCACTTGCTATGATGTCAGCGCAAGTCACACTTCGTGCAGAATTATGACCTTGGCATCAAAAAGTAAGCTGTGTCAATGAGATCCATCTCTCAAAACATTTAAACTAACACGTCAGTATCAGCATAAACGATGCTAGTCAATAGCTGGATAGAAACAAGCAGATGCAAACCAGTACTGAAAATTGTATCTAATACAATAATGGAGCTCACAACATCTTTAATGGCATATGAAAATATACTCTCTCATTACATTTCGTGTCCTGTCTTGTGTTGTGTGATAACTTTAAGGGAATTTGTTTAGCCCCATAGAGTTAAGTTTCCACAGTGGTTATAAGAACAAATCTATTCATCATCTCACAAAAGTTTTGTTAGTGGGATATATTTGAAGATGAGTTCAAATTCTTTGTCAATCATATTAGAATGTAGGCCAAGTACAATTCTTCACTGTTTTTTGTCCTAGTGTTGTCAGATATAACATGTAAAACTAAAGTTTAGATAAATTTTATTCTCTGTAAGTGATGGTAGCAATCTTGTCAACACCTTTCACTTCCCCTTGTTAGGTCTAAAATATAAGCAAAACATAGTTGTGTTATGTTGCCTAAATGAATCTTCATCATATAATGATTATTCAGAATTATTTTTAGCACTAATATAATGCATATACTATAAAGATTTACAAGATTAATTCCAGAATATTGTCATTATAATTTATAACACTTCGTGTCTATAAACTGAAGACCTGTAAATGAGGAAAATTAGAATGTGCTTTCTGAAAGGAGACGAATCTAGCAAACTTGTGCTTAATCTTTCTGAATTCAAAGATCTAAGCCCATATTTTAGACATAAATATGTATAATATTGGCTAGATAAAGCCCTGCCTTTAAAAGGCTTAGAATTTTATAAATGAAACTATTATTATTCTTTATTTTTATTTAAATGCACAGGGAAATTCCTGAATATTGAAGAGGCTAGTGACAAATGACTGCTTGAATCTGTAATAGAATGTATTCTGTATTCTGATCCTTGAAAGATTCAGCTGTGAGTGGAAAGCATATTTTACTATCTGCCTAATAAAATTTCTATAATTTACATATTTAAATTTTAAATGTAAATGTCTTAAATTTTAACTTAGAGTTCTTAGATAGGTCTTATAAATTAAGGCTCAACCAAAGAACTATCCAAATGACTGTAAAATGTTGTTTTATATTATGGTAAGCATAAATATACTGGATAAAATCTTGAACTCTAGAAACAGATAAACCATGATTTAAAGCCTAATTTGAAACTTAACCTCTTAAAACTCCATTTCTGCATCAGTTAAATGGAAGTAATACCAGTCACTACCTACCTAAGTGTGTGTTACTGTGAGAATTAAATAAAGTAATGCAGGTGAATTTCTTAGCACATAGAAGGTACACAATAAATAGTAGGTGTAAATTATAGAATATAAAATATTGAATAAGAAGATAAAGAGTTAATAATAGAAATAGTAGAAAAACCAGAAATAATTATGGTTATTTTTAGAGGGCAAACCTTTCTGATTGTCCTAAAGTTTAAATTTCAGGTTAAGTATTTCTAGTTATTCTCTTTTTGATGTTTAAAACTGTACTCTTCCCAGACTGCTCTAGGGCAAAAGTAAATGAACTGAAAACAATTACTATAATATGTAAAACTTGAAACAGAAATGTATTTTCATTCTTGGTAATGTCCAGGAACTGAACAACTAAGATGATATTTTACAAATTCCAGTTGAATCAATAAAGCATGGTTTGGTAAACATGTACTAACCACTGTTGAGACAACATTATCAATGTAATACTTAGGAGAGACAGGGGAAATGTGAATCTCAGCATAAAATACCTAGAAAGTTGAAACAGTATATTTAATCTTCGATCTTTTATTTTAAAATAATGTGTTTATACAGAAATCTGCATGATGAAACTGCTTTGCGTCTGGTGAGCTCAGAACATGAATGCCAACTGCTAGAGATGGCCAGCGGTTTATTGAAGGAGTTATATCCCTCCCTCAAGGAAAGTAACTTTTTTTTTGTTTTTTTTTTTGAGACAGAGTCTTGCTGTGTCACCCAGGCTGGAGTTGCAGTGCTGCGGTCTCGGCTCAATGCAACCTCCGCCTCCTAGGTTCAAGTGTGTCTCCTATGTCAGCCTCCCGAGTAGCTGAGATTACAGGCCGCCACCACCATGCCCAGCTATTTTTTTTTTTTTTTGTAGTAGAGACAGGGTTTCACCATGTTGGCCAGGCTGGTCTTGAACTCCTGACTGCGTGATCTGCCCGCCTTTGCCTCCCAAAGTGCTGGGATTACAGGTGTGAGCCACCATGTCTGATCCTGTAACTGGTTTTAAAGAGAAGTTTCTTGCACTTTTCACACTGGAATAAACTTGAACTATTTTCTGGCTGAGTAGTCAAACAAACAAACAAACAAATAAACACCTCTTGAAACAGCAGAATGGAGATCAGCACCTTCTTTAATGGTACCATCCTGGGTGCTGATCTTCACTTGGCTGCCGTGAGACCCTGAGCTTTTCTGAGATTCAGTTTGCTTTTCATCTAAAACACTGTGGGACTCAGCAATAATTAATGATTTTTGAAATTGCTTTATAATAAATTTGAAATTTGAAATTGCTTTCAAATAAAATCTTTAGGAGAAGACAGCTATGCAAAGCAGAAATAAATATACTATTTTTGAAACAAGGTGTTTCAAATGTGTGCAGGTACACGTGTGTGTGTGTGTGTGTGTGTGTGTGTGTGTGCGCGCCAATAGTGCTTAGCTATCTTTCCATTCTCCACAGAATGGCTTCTTCCCCAAAATGACTCCCTTCCTCCAACTCCTAATTTTCTCAGTAATATTCACAGAACAGTTTCCAAAACACCGCACCAGATGCCTTTCCTGGTTCTTCTGAACATTATTGTTGACCTTTTCAAAAAATGTATCTAGATGGGAATATTTTAAAAAAAGTAGCTGCTAGTTAATATATTTAAAATTCAACTCAAAATATTTAAAATAAAATAGAAAGCATCTTTTTATCTTACCATATTAGCAAAACTTACAATGAATATTACTAAAGTTGACATATCTAGGGACACAGCTGCTCTCATTCGTTGCTAGCGGGAGAGTAAACTGGTCTAACATTTCTGGAACATATTTTACAATATATACCAATACTTTTAAGACTGATAAACCACTGTGCCACAGAATTCCTCTTCGAGTAGTTTAACTCAAAGAAGTAGATGGGAAAAAAGAAAGTTGTACAGTTGAGCTCATCAGAGTTATTTATAAGGAGGAAAAGTGAAAACCATATTTGTTTTAACATTATTATCCAATTTAAATATCTATTTAAATACATATTATAAAAGAGGTGTTTTTCTTTGAAATTGGAAAATTTGAAGAAGTTTGAATAAAGTAATAGTATAAGGAGTAGGTAAGCTCCTGGTTCTTGCTGGGTACTGTTGGAAAAAAAGCAAGAAAGGCCAAAGTTGATTAATCACTAATTTAAGGTTATAGGAGAAAGTCAGAGGGCTTCTTAAAAACCATATAAAGAAAGTTTTATTTCTAGCAGCTAAAGG
The DNA here is from genome assembly GCA_963573385.1 of Cacajao melanocephalus. NCBI lineage: Eukaryota > Metazoa > Chordata > Mammalia > Primates > Pitheciidae > Cacajao > Cacajao melanocephalus. Next base: position 14,990 of record CAUYLG010022132.1, read on the forward strand.
GCAAAGAATAGCTAGGGATAAGGCACAGGACCTACTTATAAAGGCAGAAAAAGCTCCAGAGAATGTTGGGTTCTTAACCTTGGAAAACAACGCTCAGAATCTGGATTGCAAAGGTAATTTAGCTTCAGATGTGTGATGAGACTTCTGAGTCAATGTACTTGAAAATCTCGAATTTTCGGATACCTTTGGACACAGTCCTGTAGAAACAGCCTAATCTTTTCTGTCATAGCCTAGTATTCCTCCCCTGCCCTAAGGCAGTGCAGAGGCTTTCAAGATCTAGCTCCACTTCCTCTGCTGGCCATCAGAAAAATAACTAGGGTAAAGTCACAACATTGCCCTTCCCAAGAAATGCTGCAACTAAATAGAAGTGCTGTAGGACCAGCCAACATGTATCAGAGAGTGACTTGATTCTGAGGGGGCTGAATCGAGGTGGGAAGGTGGAGCATAATATTGGATAAGGGAAAGCTCATCAATATGGGAGCACTATCTCATAATACAAGATTTATTACCCTGTTGAAGACCTGACAAAGCAGTGATAACATGGCACCATTTTTGGAAGCTTGAACAAAATAATGGTCCTCAATAAATAAACTAGAGCCACTGGAACTACTCTGTAGCGGGCAGTAAAATAAGGGATCAAGAGGATGAGAGAGGTGAGCATGCTGCTGGAGGTGCACCATGTAAGGCTAGAAAACCCCTGCACCTGTTGGGGAATCTGGAAGAAATCCGCCTGCAAACTGATAAGAGATGCTCTAATAAGGGGGTACCAATATGTCTGAGTAGCTCAGTGATGGATGTTTTTTATAGGACAGGAGTAACATAGAGGATAGTGCTACAGTATGGAGGTTTCTGATAACAGTGGCAATGATGGGCTCCAGAATAAGAAAGGCCAGGTGACAGGAAATTAAGCATCAAAAGTAAGAGAGATGCAGTGGTTATAACTGGTAGCAAGGTCAAAAGAGAAGCTCAGGGGAACTGGCCTAGAGAGAGCTATGGAGATATGAAACATCGTATTTCTAGGGGCAAGATAAATGGGCAGCCCGTAAGAGTTCTGCTCAATTCATAAAATTTATACAACCGAAAAAAATCACAGATTTATTGGAAGGTCCCCTCAGTAAAACATCGTGATTCTTTGTCCAACTTTCAGATGTCACCATATTTTTTAGATCCTGAATTGCTGATTGAGGAAAGACTGTACCCTCACGATGAGGTCTCTTGTAATATCATGGCAGGTGTATGTAATAATCCCCCCTCCAGTTACCTATGGCCATTTACACAAGTAAGGGGAAGATCAGATATTATGAAGACTGTTGGACACAGGGTTTAGATTAAGGTTGATAACCTGGGATCCAAAACAATCACCAAACTTCCTTGTTAGAGAAGAAGACATATGTGTATTAGGTTAAAAATTAGAATCCTGTTCCAGGTTCAGCTCACTGGGTCCTCACATCCATCTGGTTGTTGTTTCCTGAGTCCCCAAATATACAATTAGAATGGGCACATTTAGTGCCCATTTAGTTGGCAGACTGTCTGCATTGATTATTTATCCTGGACGGTAAGAACTAAGCTAGTAGGAAAAGCCAAATGGAAGCTCTGCAACTGACTCCACTCCCACTTCCCACCTCCTTTTCCTACCCCAGCCAAGATAATACATTAAAACCCAGTTCAGAGACTAATAGTACCCTTAAGAATGCAAATGGATTGAGGGAGGGTAGACATTGTAACATTATTTAATTCATTTAAAAATATTTTTATATTTACATATTTCTTTTGTTATTCTTTTAAGTTCTGGGGTACATGTGCAGAATGTGCAGGATTGTTACATAGTTATACACATGCCATGGTGGTTTGCTGCACCCGTCAACCCATCATTTACATTAGGTATTTCTCCTAATGCCATCTCTCCCCTAGTCCCCCACCCCTGACCCCTGACAGGCCCCAGTGTGTGATGTTCCCCTCCCTATGTCCATGTGTTCTCACGGTTGAACTCCCAGTTGTGAGTGAGGACATATGGTGTTTGGTTTTCTGTTCCTGTGTTAGTTTGCTGAGAATGATGGTTTCCGGCTTCATC